>BPLR01006568.1:0-175223 GCA_021605095.1 Caerostris extrusa
CCAAGGTGCTCGTTACGTGCATGAGTTATGTGACGGTCTCGCGTCTGTAATGTACCGTTAATTACCCTCCGTTACGTCAGGGGACTTTTTCTTGCAGCAGCACTGGATGAGCGTCTTGAGAAATGTCAGCAGTCGGGATTATTAATTTTAAAAACAGAGCAGATTTTTTGTTTTTTGGGGAATATGTATCAGAAGGTTAAGATGGGTGGATCTAGGTTCTGCATATCAGGTTGTCTGATCTGTGTTATTTAATTGACATAATCTTAGTTATATGCTTTTTTTCTAGGCAAGCCAAAAACATGCATTAAAATATATAAAAATGTGATTTTATTGTTAATTTTATGAAAAAAGGTATTTTATTGTTAATTTTCATTATTTTATTTTAATTTTATAATAAATAGTGAAATAAACATATATTGTAAATTATTATGATACTAAGTTTATTTTTATATCCAATAATAAAAAATAACACTTAAATAATACTTTTTAAAATATATTTTAATAATAAAAAAAGAGAGTGAAAGAATTTTTCTTTGTATGTTAAGCTTTCTTTCAAAATAATACTGCAATACAAATACACTCATAATATCCATGGTTTCCAACAGTTTAGATGTCATGATTAACTATCGTGTTATATTATTCATTATTATGAAAGAATTTTTCCCTCTTAAATTCTTGCTATTAACTAAAAATATTTTATATATGGTTTTGCGACTAGATATTGATCATTTATAAGATTTATAGTTTAAAATTCTGAACTAAGTTTCAATATTGCTACTAATAATGAATAAATAAATTTTGTGACATGTTAAATGTAGTTTTTACTGTTTTCCTAATGTGGCTTAAATATTTTTATTGTTTTCAATAAACTATTTTTCAAAATAAGGATCTCTTTTTATTATTTTAATTTAAATTTCATAAAGTAGTTAATATTCCTAAGATTAAAAATTTTTTATTGTATTGTATATTGCATCACGTTGTATCCATTATAAAAATACATTTATATCTCGGTTTGAAAACATAATTCTTTTTCAGTTGTGAAATGTAATCATTTAATTTACTTGAATTTGATTTTTTTTTCATATTCATATTTCCCAGGAACGCTAATTTGATTAAAAAATCGATGTTAAATTTAAACTTACAGTCTAAAAACTTTAAAACCGTTTTTGTATATCTGATGGCAATCCTTTCAACACTGTGAAGTTAACATTTTTTATTGCATATTATAAAAAATGCTAACAGGCTTTTCATATTTATTTTTATTAACCTGAATTAGCTGAACTCTAAATAATTTATTCTTCTAAAATTATTACCATAAAAATAATTAGATTCAGATTGTAACTTAAAAATAAAAAAATTTCAAACAAATGTATTGAATATTTAGTATTTATCAGGGTTGTATATGAATTATAAAATATTCAGCATTCATAATGGTTATTATTATCGTAGGTTGTCAGTCCTACGCCCAACAGTCATATTAAACCGGGACTTACGGCTTAAAGTTTATTCCGAACCACTACAAAAACAAACATGGCACCTCGCGCAAGAGCTCTAGTCACTCTGCCATCAGGCCCATTAGTGCTACTAGTTATAAATATAAAATCTCCACATTAGTATACATCTCCATTACATAGTAAATATCACAGCAAGTTAAATTTCACTCAGTAAAAATGTCCTGTCTACAGAAACTTGTTTGTGACCTTGATACACCTTTTAAGCAAACAAGGTTAATTTATTTATTTGGGAAAAATGTACTAAAATCTGTTTATAATAAATATCAAAATATATAGGTTTTCATCTGCATTTAAAATATTGCAGATCAAATGATGTTTCAAAATTCATATTGAAATAGTTTCTAATTTATACAGTAGTCGTAAACGTTCTTTAATGCTTTTATTACTATGCAATTTTATTGTTGAACAGTCTTTACAAAAAGAAACGATTTGTCAAAACCTCTTATATGCATGCTCACAATTACTTATCAACTGCCTTTTTAAATTGAGGAAATATGACTTCTGGTTTTAAAGAGAATTGTACTGCTGAGACGAAGGGCAAAATGTTTTTCTAGAATTACACTGCTAATTTCGGGTACTGCCGTCTAAATATCTGTTTGCTACTAAAGAATCATGTTTCCTTTCTTCTCCTCGGACAGATACAAAGGGAGCTGCCCATTATTATAGAATTCTCGAATCACTTAATTACATTTTGCGTTTCAACATACAACTCCTCTCTCCTGCCATTATCTATTTATCTGGGGATCATAAGCACATAATGACTATCATTTGGCGTAAAGGGTATTGTTCAAAAGTGGACATTCTTTGTGGATTGCATCCTTCTAAATGATTATTGAAGAACTTTTCGCTTAGAAAAATATATATAAAAAGAGTTTAATTTTCAGATGAATGATATTTAATGAGCCTTTAAGAAACCTTGGCTGTATTGGTGAGGAAGGACAAAAGTAAATACAAAATTTCTCAAATGCACATTTGTTAGCAAAAAGTATATACAAAACTGCATAGTCTCAAAAATTAATAAAGGAAATTGGGAAATAAAAAAAACAAAATAAAAATGAAAACAAAAACAAGGAAATACTATCTTATGTAATATTTGTTATATTCATAAAATACGCAAGTTTAGCTCTGTATTTAATAAATGAATTTATATTTAATTATAATTATGATATTAACGTGTCACTACGCTGCATTCAAGGAAAAAATATCTTTTTACTAAATTATTTAATAAATACTTAAATTGTTTAATTTCATTTAATTCCTAATAATTTATATTCAATTTGTTTAGTGTATTTATAGCAAAAATGCTTTGGTTTTGTGAACACATGGCAAGCTATATAAAGCAAAAAATTAAAAAGTATTACTAAGTTGGGAACAAGTTTGGTGATATCGATGTCGGTAAAATGGGTTGAAGTGATCTAAGTAAAAACATGTAACAAGTCTCTTAAGAACCAAAAAGATTCTTTTTCAAAATTCGTTGTCATTTAGTGGAACCTATTTAAGTTTTCCACTGCTTTAGTAAGTAGTTGACTTTTGGCTTTAGTACAGTTACTTAAAATTTAAATTTTTCCTCTGCTATTTTTTAATAAATTCATCTCTTTCCACTCATTTTGTGTGTGCTTGTCGCATAAAGTCTTAAATTAAACATTGTTTTAGAAATAAATTGTGTGTTACTTTGTGAAATGTCCGTAAAAAGAAGAAATCAAAGTACCTGATTTGGTTGATTTATAATGCGATGAATACAGCTAATTAGTAGAAGAATTTTAATAGATTGCAAGATATTTCATATAAAGCGTTACATAAAAAATTTTTTATTTTGCTTTTTGTGGGAGAATTTCACCTTCCAATATATTTTTTTAATATATGAATTTCATATAATTTATATTTATATGCATGATTCTACACATACACACACACACACACACACACAAACACACATCACATACAAAGCTATAGCGTTGAAATCAATAAACATCCCTCTCTAATTTTAGATAATTACCCTTTGATGTTTGCACATGTGCCTATGTATGTAAACAAATATTCAAATGTTTTTAAGAATGCTACACCATAAAGGAGGAAAGGAGGAGGGAGTTGGAAAGGACAAGAGTTGTAGACAAGATATATTAAATGTTGAAAATTCTGGCACATAAACAGAGAAGGGATATATAAATAGGAGATGTTATTTATAAGGAGATAATGTTATAACACTATGAAATATGAGGGGAAATATGAAATACGTCAGGGCAAAGTATGACGTCCTTTTTAGCAGCAATACCAAGCAGCAACTCTACAAGATATCAGTTCAACTAGTGATTATTAGAATGCATTGAGTCATGGAAGCACATATGTTCTCAATCATCCTGCATTTGTCCTCTGATTGAGGCAACGATGGCCAATCATATTCTAGATATGTTCTATCGGTGAGTGATAAGGGACATTCCGGGTCAAGAAAAAGGGGGGTTGCTGTAATGCTTGTCTGCTGATAAATGTCTTGTGTGGTCTTTCGTGATCCTGCTGGAAAAATTATTCTATTGTAAGTCTATGTGGACCTGGTCCTTCGCGATGATTTACATTTCTTTCTTCCATCCATGTGTTCCCCACTCTATCTACAATGGATACATCTAAGTCCATTTCAACAGTAATATGATGGAAAGCTCAACCAGTAGTTCGTAAGCATACATTTTGATCTCTCGTAAAATCGTCCGATTGCCGAAACTGTTTTTGGTGTCGTGATCCAGGCATCTATTAATCTTCTATGTATCTTCTGAACCGTATAATGAATTTTACGTTTTCATATCATTGGAAAATATTATTAATGTTGGTAATATCTATTAATTAATTTAAGCATTGTTTAATTCAACATTAAAACTGAAAGAAAAATTTTGGATTATAAAAATGAATCGTAATGATATTTCAACTGAGGATAAGCTTACCTCTCAATATACAAACCAGAACCCCATTAATTTTTAAAGATATCAAGAGGACAAAAGAAAAATCGTAACTTTTATTCTTAGAAACAAAAAAATAAACAATGAAAAATCCATTGCATCTTCGTTTTCTTTGTCTAAAGTGCAATTGCAATTGAAAAATTGTTATTCGAAGATGCTGCACTTGTTAACTAAAATCTTTCAGTGAAATCAAAAGACTTTTTATGCCTTTTCAACAGCATCTATTTCAAGGGTAGTTTAATCAACTGAAATTTTGTTAACTGATTCGCTAATTATAAAAATATCAGTAATAATAAAATAATGTTAGTCGAATGTAGCAATTCTATACAGAGTGCAATTATAAAATTACATAAAAGTCACTGTTATGAATTTCTTTGTCTTTGAATGTTTTATTTTTCATATTCTATACGACTTCATACTGGTAATTATGGTGATATATTGAATATCAAAATGTATCATTGTTATCGCATTTGTTTAACAACTACAAAAACAATAACAATTACGATATATACAGTTCAATGGGTTTACTGTCGGAAAAGGGTTATGGTTCTTTTGTGTAAGACTCTCTGACAAAAAAAAAAATATTTTAACTTGTATAAATCAACTCAGTACAATTAAATATAATAATATATTCAGATATAATAGCTGAAATAACATTAAGAGAAATAGTTTATTGTTTTTTTTTTTCCTTTATTTAGTTGAAATTTTTTTCTTTCTGTATTGCTTATATTTGAATGAAAATTTAATGGTTATTTTATTGTATTCGCATAACGTACAAAAATATTTTGATATCACACTGTTTTGATATATTGTTTCAATGATAGTTATCAATTGAAAAGAAGAAGTTAACCCTCTATAAAATAATATGCTTTTATCATTGAAAAGCCTGTTTTATTTGAATATAAGTTACATTTTTCAGCCAATTCTTAGTGTAAAATTTTACCCAGTACAATCTAAATTAATTAAAACTATATATTTGGGAAAACAACATGTTGTTTATTATTTTAGCATAAAAAGTTTCAGAAAACATTCAGGAGTAGGAAATAAGTATTTTTAGCAAATCTCAAGCACATTCTTTCAGCTTGCGATTTTGAAGAAACGAATATTCTTAATAATGCATTGCTTTTAAAAGTCTGACGTAATTTTCCTAAATACTAATGGTATTTTCTTTTTATTTATTGTAACTGGAAAAGTGATAATTTTATGTACACTTTATTTTCCGTTGCAATTGTTATTAAATAGGGTATGGAGTTTCGATTCTACATTTTGTTTCATTTAAATCTTTTTTTTTTTATCTTGTTTTGTAGTTTTGTATACAATAGAAAACATCATATCATATTTTGCATTGAGTATACAATTCAGACTGACTTTTAAACTTAGAAGGCGCATATATGCCTATTTCATTTTCAAAAGTTTAATTTATTAGCAATAAAATTTAAAATAAATAAATATAAATACAAAATTATTGATGTTTGTTATATTATATTGTTATATTTGTATAGTGTATATTTCTATCGGTTATCTATTTTTTTCGAAAATTTTAATGAAGTATTAAGTAAGTTTATGATTACGTCTAATGAAATACATTATTGTTTTAAAATTAAAGCTCAACTTAAGGTTCTAAAGATATTTTCAAATACATAAGTGTAAAATTTACTTAACCTTTTCTTTTTTTCGTGAGGTCGTGAGATCATTTATACAAAAATTTCAATAAAAAACTCTTGTCATTTTAAAATTAAGTGTAAGAGCAAGTAAATATGTACATTTAAACCATATTTAGGATATATATACATGAGCGAAAGATAAACTGAATAAATTTCTTCTGCACATAATTCAATGGAGTTTGTATAAACAAAACCTGTGAATTAGAACCGCAAAAGTAAAACAAAATTGTGAATTAAAATTATCAGATATCGTGGCATTAAATAATATTAAAACTTTATAATTATTTCAAATGCTTCACAGTGTTTGAATTACATTAGTTTCAAAATTAAGCGCATAATGCACTTCATATTTTGTAGATTTTCTCAAAAGTAAACACAGTTTAAGACTAATGCTTTCAAACAAAGTTGCAAATCTCTAGTGTCGAATGCGCGACATGGATGGTGATATAGGGAAACAAGCTTTAGAGGACATGTTGCAATTTCCACTTTTTGTTCAGACACCTGAAGGAATTTCTTTGGCATTTTTTTTTTTTTTTTACAACATTTAGTAAAAATCAACAGCAAATGGTTAAAATGAGCAATTGGTTGATAGAACGACGATTCAAATCGTCGTATTCAGTCGTCAAATCGAAGTCGATTGTCTCAAGTGCAGATTGTCAGAGACTTAAAATGTAAGGACTTCATGTTTTGACTCCGTTGAGAAAAAGCTTGAGCATGGGCATCCACGGGTCACTGCCGCCAAAGAAGATCGACATTTGTCTATTACTGCGAATCATGATAGATATTCAGTAGTCTTTCAGCTTCCTCTTAACATTCCTTTTTTTCAAAAGGCTATACGAAAGAATTAATTTTGAAGAAGACATTCTGTTTTCATTTCATTCATTTCTGTACTGCTTTCTCTTAACAGAGAACAACAGAAGAGAATATTGATTTTGACCAAAGATCATTGGAGATCCTTCTATTCATCGATGAATTCGGTTAAGCCTAATCACTTATTCTTGACGTAGGTCAATCTGGACAGAACAAATATTCAACATGTTCTCAACTTTTAAAAAGATACCGCCGTAGCAGTGAAGCTTATATGATTCGGGTAGGTATCTTGTTAGATGGAATTTCATGTCTTTGTCAGAAGCTGTGTGACTGTATAAAAGGAAATCTTGGAGTCATATGTTTACTTTTAATATATGACAATGTATATCCATCTTATCTGATAGGCAAGGCCTTATCTGATTGACAAGACTTATCTGATAGACAAATCTTATTTGATAGACAAGGCTTATCTGATAGGCAAATTTTATCTGACAGACAAATTTCTGGAACATTATTCTCCGGAGGGATTATCATCCAGATCTTCAGACCTAAATCTTATAAAGCATGTCTGGGACTTTCTTGGGTGGACGACTGTAATTACCATTCCACTTCCGAGAGTCGTACAGATCCCTGAAAACTGTGTTGCTGAAGAAGTTTGACCAACTTCACCGCAAATTACCTAATTGCCTAATTTATAATATGAATTAACTTTGAGAGAACTGTATAACCATAATCCTTTTTTCATTTTTGTGTTCGGATATTGTAAACTTTGTTTTATAACTTCTGGCACCGAGGTGCTTCAAGAATGAATATGCACATAACTGTTGTGTGATTATTTTATTATTTTCATGTATTATATTAATCAATGGGCATCATTTCTTTAATTTTTTTGGAGATAAAAGATAAAAAGGAAAAGTCTCTTAATTTTGGACTCTAATAGGCTTTACAGTTTATTTTATTCCATTAAACCATATTAATAATTATTCGAAATTAGTTACTTTATAGTGTAAAAGAAAACATAAAATGAAAGTAATACAAAAATAAATTAATTTTATTATTCTTTATCGGAAAAAGTAGTCTGCCTAGCTGTTTAATAGTGATTGATTAATTCCTTAATGCTATATCCACCTATTTTTTAATTTGATATCAATTAAAGCGTGACATTGGAAACAATCATTACTTTCTTATTAGTGTTATCTGTAGATATAATACTAAGATATTTATTTAGATATACATAATTTAAAATTGCAGTTATATTTACTTAAACATTTTGATTTTTTTAATTAATTAGTTCGTTGTTTTAATACAAAGTCAATCTTTTATAGCAGCAAATAAACGTGGAGTATTTAATTACTTCTATTTAATTCCAAAAATTATGGCAATTCCTTTTTTTTTTATGCTTTAGTCCGTTGTCCTATAAATCTGATTTAGAATCTTTTAGCACCAGCAACTAAGAAGTTCCAAATGAGAGGTGTAAATCCCCCTATCGAATTATTATTTTTTTTTCTGGGGTAATCCCAAGCTGAAAACGAATTATCACGTTACAGTAACCGAAAGCAGGTGACACTTCTTTAAAACATTCCACGCATGCGTGACATGAAGTTCTCATTTGTGAAACGTTAATAACGATTCATTAACAAGGGACTCGCTCTGCGAAAGGGGGAGAAGGAAAAAAAAAAAAAAAAAAAAAAAAAATAATCGAAGAAACTGTTTCGAGGGAGGGGGAGAGAGATAGTTATAGAACAGGTTTGTGATCACACCGCTGTCGTAAAATATCCTAATTTAATGTTGCGACGGTGGGTAATTGTTATCTGGCAACAAGTGGGCGATTCTCGTGAGTATGAGTCCAATGTGACAGGTTGGACGATTTCGGCAGGTATGTGAATCGAACCCCCTCCGGCAGAATCTCGATCGAAGTCGATCTGTCGCGGCTTTTTTTTTTTTTTTTATTGTTATTTATTCATTTTCCCATTTACAGTTTCAAATTGCTTTAATCTTCGGGATGAATCATTTCGGTCTGGCCATTGCAAGAGGTTATTATGCTGACTGAGACTCTCTCAGACATTCATAAGCGAAATGAGTTATGCCAAAAAAGCAATAATGTTTTTAGTAGAAATGTCTCGATGGTATTGCGAATAATAGTTTCATTTCCTTAATTTTATACAAGGATCCTTATTAAAATTCCTAAGTTCGTTTTTTTAACTACTGTATTAATATACATTTAGAGTATACATTTAAGATTTTTGCATGTTATTCCATAAATAATTAGTTTTATAATTTAAGATATTCGATTGATAAACACAAAGCGTAGTATTCAATTACATCCAAATTATCTTTTTTAGTGTTTTTGACACCCTATTTGTACATTACATTCATAACAACAACTATATGTTAGCTGAAATTGAAAAAAAGGATAAATATAGTACAAGTCTATGTATATAGTTGTATGTGCTGTTTTCCATTTTCAACTACAACGGTATGTATGTAGCAGTGCTTGGTAAAATTAAGACAAAAAAATATACAAGGGGGGGACTAAAGTGGATGCAATGTACAAAAGATCTTGATACTTTGCATTTACATTTTTTTGCCACAATTTTGAACAAATTTTCCTTTGGTGGCATATTTGGCCCTTCTTCCCACTTTTTCGAATCAATTGAGATACTTCCCAGCATACCCCTTTATTAGCCTCAATGTAGACATGGAATACTTCAGTTCAACATCGCTTGTCGAATTTTGAGCTTCCTTGGTTAAGCCCAACATACTATCTATGAATCTCAATCTTTAGTTGTATATCATTAAAAAATATTTATATTCCTAGTAAAAATGTAAGAAAATAAATTAAAAAGTTTTTGAAAAGAAAATAATATATAAGTACAAAACTCTTTTATTTTATTTTTATTTAATTGAATTAATCTTAATCTGTCAGTAGGCAGACGACCTTGGCCCACAGTGGGGGTGGGGTATTCATTGTTGAGCAATTGCCAGAAGAATTAATTTTAAAATATTAACATTTTTGGATAAATAAAAGGACGTTCCAAAAGGAAATTATTTATATTTCTTTTTTTAAACTAATCTTCATAGTTATTCATTTATTTATTTTGGTTATAATTTCAACAATAACCGGATACAATGTCTATGTCATGTCCGGATAATACTTTTTTTTTTTTTTCATTTCAAAACGTCGTCAGCACAAGAGTTTATCAATAATTTTATAATGAAACGTTAACATAAAGCAAACTCAAACATTTTTTGGACTCACAACAGAAAGGATGGATGCAAACCTTGACATAGAAAACCCCGTGCGTGTGGTCTAAACACAAAAACGAATAAAGGCTTCTACCAAAAACCTCAAATACCGATAGAAAAAAAAATTCTCCGACTTCCAAGCCAATCAAAAGCGCGTCGCTTATAATCAGTAGTTTCCTCGCCACCGACACATTGTTAAAGTATAGCTCTGCAAAGCAAATATTAAATAATATGTAGCCGAAATAATTCATTTCGGGACACTCTCTTTCGTTCCTTTACAATTGAGCGGCTCGTGAGAAAGCCTGCCTCCCCGAATTGGCATCGGGGCTTTTAAAGGCCCGGGTGCCCAAATGCTCAGTTCGGGCCGGGATTTCGATTAGAGGAAGATGATTGTAATTTGTGGAAAGTGAGAAGTGAGGAGGCTGGATGGATCACACGTGCACGCAATTTTTATTTTATTTTTTCTTTTCCTTCTCTCTTTTACTTCTTTCTGGATGATGCTCTCTCTGTTCGTGAGTCCAGGGAAGTGTTTTTCATTTCCAGTACGTGTACCGAGGATTTTATTCACCTCTGATATATTCATCAGACATTTTTATTCTGCTGTTTCTCTTGGATTACAATGTATGGGATGAAACGCTCCGGCCGAGAAAAATGAAACAATTGTGCATGAAAACCCTTTCAGTGAAGCAGATATGGAGATCGTAGAAATGAATGGAAGGAAAAGAGAAAAGAAATAGAATCGCATGGAATCTGTTACAATTGCGGAATTGAGAAATACCAAAGAACCAAAGGCATGAATATATAGATATATAATACAATATATACGTGTATATAATGCTATTATTTAGATATAATATATAATTCAATTATTTTTTTTTACGTTTTATTATATTTAAAAATTAACAGAATATTCCTGGATACTCTATTAACCTCTTCGAGAAGTTTACTAATTTTTTTAATATCTGAAATGTTTTCATGATAAAATTTTAACATTTCTGATTAATTCAAGCAAATTATTAAAAAGCTCGACTCGTGGCTCAGTGGCAACGTGCGCCGCTGGTGAGCATTAGAGCTAGGGTTCAAACCACTGGCGGCTTTATTATAGACACTGTTTCAAAAACAAGGTGAATCCATGGCGTTTGTGATGTTCAGCATCTTGCTTTGTTAGTTGGACTACCTGGTAAGAGTTTTCCGGATTTTCTCTGGTACGATAAGCAAATGCAGGTGTTCTCCCTAAAAGTCCACCCGGAAGGCATTTCCCTCCTTTTTCAGCGCCACGCAGCCAAGTCAGATTTCTACCAACTGGTGCTCCATCACAACAGAAGCTACTCTCCTTTTCTTCCTTCCATAAGGCATGGTCTAGATGGTTCTGTCTATCAAATGGGATAAGAAACAACAAGAAGATATTTGAATAAATCAGCAAAATTTAGTAGTTTTCAATATTTTTGTAATTAAATAATATTGTTGTAAACACTGTTTCAACTAAGCGAAGAGACCCGAGGGCGTTTATGATGTTCACCATCTTGCCTCGCGCTACCTGCCCTAGTCGAACTGCCTAGTGGGTATACCTGAATTTTCCGGGTTTCCTCACATTAGATACGTGCATGCAGCGTAGTTCCCCTAAAAACTTTCCCAGAAGACGTTGCCCTCTTTCTTCAGCGACACGAAGCCAAGTCAGTCTTCTACCTACAGGTGCTTCAGCACAACAGAAGCTGCAACCCCTTCCTTCTTCCATGAGACCGCATGGGTTCATGAACTCGGTTTAGATGTGGCTGTCTATCTATAAGGAAAGAAAAAAGAGTGATTCATATATGAGCAATTTCTTTTCAGTAGAATCATGAAGGATGTCATTATTTAAATAATAAATTACTAACAATTTTCACAAATTAATTAAATTATTTTTAAATGATAATTTACCAATAATTTACCAACAATTTTTCTGTTTGAAATGAATTGTTGAAATCATTTGAAAATGATTCATAACATGAAACATTTCTTAAATTATAGCTAGTTACAAATGCTTTCTCTCAATATCTGCATAGAAAAAATGTTTACGATTAACAAATTCATCATTGACGGTACTATATTAATATGAAAGTGAAACAACTGATTCAAATTAACTTCCTTAAATAAAAGCTTTTTTTTAAGACTTCACTAGGGGGTAGAATGTTACATGCATATAAGTTTGCATGATTGAATGTATGATTGGCAATAATGAAATTTAGTTCTATGATATCCAAGTAAAAGGTCTATGTTCAATCAATTCGCAATTTCTGGAAAGGCCCTCTTACGGTAGCGTCGGCTGTCTATTGATTATGTAGGTGTGTTCGTCGCTTGAAGAGCAATTATAACCATAGCCACTGAACAGGAGGTGCGAACAAAGAAACCTATCTCATTCCTTCTTCGGACGATCCTCTCTTTGTTCCTACCCCCCCCTTTTTGGAAAGACAAAAAAACAATAAACTTTCTTTCCTAACACAGCTTCGAGGATAATTTTCATCCATAAAATTGATTGAAATTTAAACATTGTTTCCTTTTGAATAATGAAGAGCAAAGCAACAACGTATTAATAAAAAGTGTAAATTATAAGCTTAATATTTTGGAAGAAAATTACTATGCTATTTTGTGTTTTTAAAATTCATATATATTATCAATTTCATTATATATCACTCCCTTGATAGATTGTTGTTGTCGTATCCCCTGAAGACTACAAAAAAAAAAAAAAAAAAAATCATATATCGTGGTGGGCCCAAATAATATTGGCTATGCTGATTGCCAGTTCGGAGTATAAATCCTTTTCCGAGGAAGGGTCCAGACAATACATAGTAGTGTTTGCAAATACGTAGTGGGCAACCAAAGACATGATGAGGAATAAGCTCGACATCAGGGCAGTTGCCCCATTTTTGATATTTTTTAACGCCATTTTAGATGTTATTTAAAATAAATTTTTAATTTAAATTACGAACTTATTTAATTCCTTTATCTTTATGTTAAGTTTGTAACTTAAAATGTATACAATTATTAAATTTAAATAAAATATAATATAAAGTATTTCTAAAGTACATATTTACATACAAAGATTTTCACCCGAATTATTAATGTATTTTAATAAATTTTATAAATTAAATTTTATGATTAATTTATAATTTGTTCAAAAAAAAATAAGTGAAAAATTTTATTTCATTTAAAGTTTCAATTTTCTCATCTAATGAAGGAAGTATACATTATTTATACATACGAGTACTAACTTTCTAACATAAATTAATTCATATAAAAAATTATCACTTTTTGTTATCAGTGTAATAATTTTTATTTAGATTTGACTTTTGTACTGGGGAACTTGTATTTTGTTCAACAGTGGTCACACAAGATACTTACAAAAAGAATAATATTATTATTATATACAAGAAATTAAAAAAATTAATAAATTCAAAAATAACCAAATTTTAAAAAAAATATAAATGTTATCAAATGCTATTATAAGAAAACTCTTTAAAAAAATTAAATTTCTATTTTCTTCTTTAATAATTTTAGTATTACTAAAGAATGTCACTCTTTGAACTTTTACTCAGCTTTTATAACATTCATGCAAATACGAATATAAGAAAATAAAAAGTTTTTTTTTAATGAAAGAATGCGACACGATTTAATTTCGTGTTTTCCCAAAAGAAAATCCTCAATGCTTCTGAAAAGCTACTATTTGCTCGAGGCCAGAGAGTTACGGGTACAGAAAAGTAATATCTTACCAGGAATATAATTTCGCATCCACACTCTCCTACTCTTTATTTTTTTCCCCCATTCATTTTAATTTTTCTTTTACTCAATCCTACTACTACTATTCCTCTCTCTCTCTCATTCTAATCTGCTTTATTTCGCTTTGTCCAGAGAATATTTTATTCTCGCTGCTGCTGAGATGTTTGACCTTTTTCCTAGAAACTCAGCTCTTTTGCACATGTGTAATTCGAAGAAGGGACAATAGCCCTTTTTTTTTTCTTTCTGGGGAGGGAAGGAGGGGGAGGAATCAAAATGAGAGGTTTTGGGTTTGGGATTAAGTGAAAAAAAAAAAAAAAAAAAATTAACTCGGAACACACGAGAAAAGATCGTTTCGGTTTACTTTTGGCAAACATTGTGTAAGATTTATCTGTTTGACTTGTCCCCGGGTTTGGTTTGCCATTGTCCTTTTGCCGGCTTAGATGAATTAAAATGATTCGATTCGAAGTTAAGTGTTTTAAGGCACTACTCGTAATAATCGTTTAGTTACTTCATGTTTTAAATGAATTATGTTTCTCCTTTTGTTTCACGTTTTCTTATTGTATACTTAAAGAGGATAATCATTAAGTTTTGAAACTAAATGAAACAAAAAAAAAAATATATATATGTTCTACTAGGAAATAACGTAAGTGTTAACGTTGAAGAAAAGAGGTTGATTAAGGAGAAAAGATGCGATTCTTTCTATTTTTCTGTTTATTATTGTTACAGAAGCTCTTCGTATTATTGTTGAGGAATTTCCTTTGGAAGACTATTGAATGACTTCCTATTTAGTTATAAATAAATAAATATAATGCTTGGTTTTTTTTTCTGTTACAAAATATCTGTATACGGAATTGAAATTGAAGAGTTATTTAAATGTATAAAATAATATTTATCTGGTTGGGTTGTCGGTCTGCAGTCATTTTTTGCACACTCGGTGCTAATAAGACCGGGGTCTACAGTTAAACGTAGGTTTTTCAAACCACTCACAAACATTAATGCCCCACCAGGATTCAAAACTGAATCTGTAGTACCAAAGGCCAA
This sequence comes from Caerostris extrusa, assembly GCA_021605095.1. Taxonomy (NCBI): domain Eukaryota; kingdom Metazoa; phylum Arthropoda; class Arachnida; order Araneae; family Araneidae; genus Caerostris; species Caerostris extrusa. The sequence goes on from BPLR01006568.1 coordinate 14,974, forward strand.
AGCGATATCCAATTGACCAACAGGCTGCAAAACATTTATTAGAGATTAGGTGTTTTTTGTTTAAATTACTGACGATGAAAACATAAATAATTCTTTTACGCACTAAAAACATTCTGCACTAATTACTCAACTATATATGATTTTTTTTTATCAGATTTCTTCATGCAATTATAGAACGTAAAGGTTTTAAGGTATTCTAGTCGTTTGATTTGTCCCTCTACGGTCATTTTTTTGCACAATTTAGGTTGATTTGACCAGGACCAACACTTTAAAGTAGATTCTGAATCACTAACAAATATGCATCAAAACATGCCCAAACATGCATCACAAACAAACCACAGCCAAGATTTGAACTTGAATCACGGGGTACCAAACCAGCCATCAGGCCGACTTTAGTTATTATAAACGTAATCAACGAAAAGTGTTTATTACGCTCTGAGAAATTCTAAATAAAACTGCATTAATTTGTTCTTCATTGGCGAAACAATCCATGGTGGACCAAGGCTATCTGCCTACGGGCAGATTTCGAAACAGATAATGTTTTTTCTTTATATATATATATTTTTTTATTGCTGGATAGGATTATTAGCCCTACGAACCACTACAAACATTCACGGCACCGTCGGAATTCGAACCAGAAACCTGTGGTACCGATCTCCAGAGCGCTAGCCACTCGGTCATCAGGTTCAATGGATGAGTGAAATGAGACACACAGTCAACAGACAATAATACACACTGACAGATAATAACAGACATAGACAGATAGGACAGACAATAACTGAATGAGAAATCTTTAGATAGATGTTAAGAGATAAATATTAATATGACAAACTCTAAAACCCCTATTTCTAAGTTCAAAATAATTGCACCCAAAAATTAACAATAGTGATAATTAATTAAGTAGCGTTGAAGGTCTAGCAGCAAAGCAAACTTCAGAAGAAAAGTTTTCAGGTATACTTAGAAAGCACGTTTCCCTAACTCCAAAAGGTTATAAGATCCTTCCATTTTCTCCCACGATGATTCAATTTACTGATTGCCGGAGAACAAAAAAAGGGCATAAAAAGCTCATCCCCACAAAAGAACCAACCTCGAAATACAACAACAATGCCAATCAGTGGCAACCTTTTAATGCAGCCCATAATCGAAACAAAGTGAGTCGAAAACGGCGGAGTGTTTTTAAATCGCCCTCTGATGAGAAATCGCCCTTTGAAGGGAGCCAGCGACAAAGGCTCACTCCGATCCGAAAATCAGTGAGCATAGAACGAGAATAAAAAGAGGCTTCCTCCATTGTTAGTTGTGAAAGGAGAAAACACCACTCCGTCCTGACAAGACACGGGCTGATAAGGGGGAACTCTTAGGATCGTCCTTGAGTTACTTTCACTTATCTGGACGGAGATTTTAATTGTTTTAGGCCAAGGCGTTTTCATCTCATTAAGCATCTAAGGATTATAATGGTCCCTGATTGTGAAGGTTCCGGACTCTTTGTGAGGGGGAAAGGGGGATGACCGTGATTGTCTGAGACAATGAATCGCTCATTAGTGGCTGGATGCTTGCAGTGGCCTGAGCATTCAGTATCGCGATTTCACGAAGACGGGGTAAGGTCTTCAATTAGCGAGGCTCCAGACAATGAGTGTCTGCCCGAGGTGGTGAAGGTGATTTGTCAACGGCCTGAAGGAAAGCAACGAGCAGGGCTTTCTTGGAAAAGAATTAGTTGCGTTTTTAATAGCGAAACACTTTTTCCCCTCTGTAGATTAACTGCTTATGTGCAATGAGATACAAGCTTTTTATTTAAACATCCCTTTACAATTATTTAAAACTTGTTTTACACTTGAAGAATTTCTTTTTATGCCTTGTCGAACTACCACTGTAATATAGTATAGATTTTCAAAAAAAAAAAAAAAAATTTTTTTTTGTTTCTTATCCCACTCGGTAGTCAGCAATATCTAGACCAAGTCCAAGAACATGTGTGATCTCATGGAAGGAAGAAGGGCAGTTTCAGTTGTGATGGAGCGCCCTTAGGTAGAAGTCTGACTTGGTTCAGCGACGCTGAAGAACTAGGGCAGTGCCTTGCGAGAGCACTTTTAGGGCGCAACTGCCCCCCATTTGCTTATCGTATGAAAGAAAACCTGGAAAACTCCACCAAGTAGTCCAACGGACAAGGCAAGTTGCTGAACTTCACAAATGCCATTGAGTCTTTCGTATTTTGAAACAGTGTCCACAGCAAGCCGGCAGCCGATTGAATCGCCACCCAAATGCTCACCAGCGCCGCGTGTTGCCACTGCGTCACAAGTCTGAGAAAAATTAAAATTTTCTGTAATATTTATTGACTTTAATAATATTTTACCAGCTCAAAAACATTTTTAAAGAAAGAAAAGATATAATTTTTATTATTTTAAATGAAGGTCTAATTATTGATTAATAGATAACATTAGTAGTAAAATCTGCATCGAGATATTCCTCTAAAGATATTTGAATAGGTTTAGTAGTTTTAAATATTTTTGTAATTAAATAATATTGTTTCCTGCATATAACTTTGAAATTAAATTTTTATTTCATAATTATTTGAAAATTGTAAATTAAATGTAATTACATTTTACCGTTTGTATAAACGGATTTAACTGTATTTGTAATCAGATTAAAACAAATATTTTATGGAAAGTGTGAATAACATCCTTCTATAATAATGCACTGAGCAAGAAAACTTCTTTCAAGAAGAAAATTGGGAATGATTGAATGAACAAAAAAAAAAAAAAAAAATCGTTTATGAAGAAGCCATTTCGATTATAATGGGGAGAAAATGTACAATTACTATTTAAAAATTTCTGCATACATTGCTTTGAATGATTTCAATAATAATATTTAAAGAACGAGCATGATATTTTTTGGCTTGTTCATTTAGAATTATATCCGGAACATTAATAAATAAATAAATAAATGAAGAAATGGAATATACGAATAGCAAGACCAAAACTTCTTAAATGTTAGTAACAATAAACCATCCAGCTTGCAAATTATTTTTTTCTAAAGCAGCTGACAATACAGAAACAGTTAATCTTTATGTCATAAGCAATGGCTGCACCACTGTTACTCATTTAGCACTTCCCAAGGGGCATACATAGCTTGAAAAAATAGTATATCTTCATGCTATGTGTGTATATCTTCAAGCTATGTAGGCGATATGCGAGTAACACTACCCTCCGCTTGCATGTTATATACTATGTGAATCTTTAAATCTTGACATAAACAGTAATAAATATTAAATCTTATGAAATGAAAAATAAAAAAATCTACCTTACATAAATGTATAAACGATCATAAAAATATAATCCCTGAAAAGAACACTTCAGAAAAACTATCTTTAGAAAAACGAAGAATCGTGACCCACAATTTCAATTTTTTCCCCTGTAACTACCCTAATCATAATATCCCTGAAATATGAACCCTAAATCTTACTCGCAGCTTAAGTGTCATCTGTCCCGAGAGTCATAACAGAGAATTAAATCAGAAGCAGGTTGCAAGGCAGCCGGTGTAAAGCGACCCCAAAGTCGAATCACCTGCTAGAAACCGCAAGAGCAAGCCGCTAACAAAATCGAAGCCCACTGGTTGAAAGAAAAAAAAATAATTAAAAAATATTGTGAGTCCGCTCAGGTGAAACCGTTGACAAGGCGAAGGTAGGTCCCATCAGAGGTATCATTTTTAATGCCGATAGAATGCGTGTTTTAACGCTTCCTCCGTCCTTCCGTGTGTTTCCAAGATGCGGGACATGGCAGAAAGCGATGCCAATTTTTTGTTGGGATTGTCTGGTACTCATTGGAGTGAATAATATTAAAAAAAAATTTTGTATGCAAAAATTTAAAAATTTAATTTTAGTATAAGTGATTTTTTAGTATAATTGATTTTTTTTTTATATAAATTCCTCAATTCTAACCTTTTTTTTTAACATATGTAACCATGATGTTATCCCAGTGAAAGCCTACAAGAGCCCACGGGAACAAATACAATTGTGCAGGTTGACACGGTTTTAATTTGGTAAATCAATAAAACTGTACCGCTAGTTATAGGTAATGAAACATTGTAACTTCGCTGCAGTTTTTGTTGATGATTTCAATGTGTATCGATTTTTTGTAATATAGTAACTAACTTCTGCGTCATGAATTGGCCGGATTATTGAATATTGGTATATTCTGAATGAACCTTTTGTTGACGTGTTTGTAAAGTACTGACTAACATTATTGAAATATACTAGGCCATTATACAATGACAGCTGCTACTTTTATCTTCTTCGCAGTCATTGTTTTCACAGTCAACCGTTATACTATTGAAGCAAATGGTTAAAGGACACATTAACCAGTTCCTAGTTGGTCACGGTCACGATCCTACGATAATTTTTTTCACATTTTGGACTGATTATACCGGGACCTTCTGTTTAATGTGGATTCCTAACACTAACAGACATCCATGCCACAGCCAGGATTCGAATCTGAAGCCTGTGGTACCAAAAACCAGAGCACTAGTCACACGATCATCAGGCCGCTAGTTGAGAACTCGAGATCCTTTAACCGAACCGCTAATAATTCTTTTCCGACAAAATAATCTAGTAAACCATGAATGGGAAATCTGCAGATTTTTTCATATTAAATGCTGCTACTTCAGCATAAATGAAATTTAACGATTCTTCAATCAAATCTTTTATATGAGCATAAAAGTTTCGTCACATAATAATGTTAAAATATAAAAATTATTTTATTTTATAAAAATCTTAACAGTGCAAAGTTAAAAAGTATTATTTCCAAATCTGGATATAAATGTTAGTTTGTGTTTTAAATATTCATCGTTAGATTAAAATGATTTTTCATTTGAATCTCTACTTGATTTCTAAACGAAATACATGAGATATAGTAATATACGAAATAGAAGTTATATGAAATCATGTATTTTTTAAATGAGGGGATGAGGAAGCTATTAGGGAACTTCAAAAATGTTTTTCTACATCTTATTTAAATTTCAGAATTTATTAGTGATTTGCAGAAAATGAAAAGCTTATATTAATCAAGATATGCATTAGGCAAACGAAACAAAAAGAAGCTAAACTTCTCGGATATGAGGTGGAGATTTTTTTCTTTGGATGGAGCACAACATATTATTTTCCATTGTAATCGTAGAAATAAAAATTAATGAGAAATCTTTTTTTTAATCATATACTTCCTCGTGTAAAGACCCTTCCTTTGTATGCATTCGATTTATACTCTAATGATATTAACATTCGATTTATGCAATTATGCTATTAAAAAGTTCAATGCATTGGTAATTTCCACGCATTTTCTACCTTCCTAAACAATGCAGCTACAAAATGCTATTAAAACATTAACAACAATAACCCCACGGAGATAAAAGTTCAGCTCGTGGCAGAGAGAGATCAACCTTCAACAGATTCGAACTAATTTTTGTATTTCCATGTATACTTAGACACACTCGATGTACTCCTTGCACACAAATACCCCTCCAAAAAGCGTGCAGGCACGCGCAAGAGTGGATGCAGCACGCGCAACTCATTTCATCTTTCAAATAACAATTAAATCCGAAAATGAATGAGAAATCATCGCAGCAGAACAGAACAGAACACTTTTTCCCGATTCCACAGTGCATCGACATCCATTTGTATTCCATGCACACTAATCTGTAACCCGACATTGTTTAACTTGCTGATTTTTAATAGTTACTTTAGCTTTCAATTTGCGTTTTGGATTTAGCGATTTAATAATGCCCGGATTTAATTGCACCTTGCCCATCCAGCAGCATCCAGTGAACCATCCAGTTTCCTGAGTACTACTACTACAGGTGGTTGCACTTAATCTTGGATTAACAGCTGCTGTTTGCAAACATTCTTATCACGGCGGCATCTTCTCTAAACAAACCTGGTTGCTCAGAGGCACGACTATCAATTATCTTTAATTCATTATCACGCTCTGACGCCTCTAACAATACGCCTATCGGGAGTTTACAGATGCGATTCCAGTGTCTTGATTGATTTCTGCGCATTTGATGGTAGCAACTCTGGTGTTTGTAGGTTAGTGGTCCTAATGCTGTCAGTTTATGGCAGAATATGAATGCAGAATTTATTTTTGAGTCAATTGTTCAATTTATTTAAGTATTCTATACTTATGTCTGTGACATTTAGGATTTTTTCTATCCGCACTATACAACGCAATAAGAAAAATAACCCCGCATAGATATGCATTCATGTATTTTCGTTTTGTATAAATTTTTGTAAGAATTTAAATTGAACAGTTTCTCTATTTGGGCCTGATGACGAGGAGTAGGGCTCGATGCCACAGATTTTCAGTTTCGAGTCCGAGCGGGTCCATATCTGTTTGTAGTGGTTTGGAATCCACTTTAAACCGTAGGTCCGGGCTACTATGACTGTAAGAGCGTAGAGCTGACAACCTTAAACCGTAAAAAAGAAATTTCTCATGCCTCGAAATCTGTAAGTAGTAAGTTAGACTTGGACCATCATGGGGCTGTTGCACTAATGAAGAAGAAGAAGCTCCTTTATTTATGGTTGATATTAGCTTTATTTTTGTACCAGCAGGTAAAAGCTTTTTAATTTCAGAGAAAATACATCTATTTAATGCATAAAAATAATACGATTTTTATTTTGAAATTGTTGCATAGGACCCTAAATTGCTTAAATTCAATGAATTTATACATTTTTTTTTTAATTTGAAAATTTTCTCAGCAAAATTTAATAAAACGTGAATTTTTTTTTTACCTTTTACTTAAATAGGGCATCATTCGAGACTTTAAAAACGTAATAAACCGTTTATTAAAATCACTTCGGAATAAGGACATTTTAATGATCCTAAGAGAAAGCAGTTTTAATATAATAAATTTTAAAGGTACGGATAAAAAATACATGAATTAAAAAATATTTTGATCTTGTGATTAATTAGAGCCTCTTGTTCACTCAGGGTGCAAACTCTTATGTTTGAAAACTTTAGGTTTGGTTTGCCGTTCTACGGTCATCTTGGGCACACAACGGCTAAACAGACCTGGATCTACAATTTAAAGTGGACTCCGAACCACTAACAAACATCCATGCCACCGCCAGAATTCGAACCTGAAGTCTGTGATTCCAAAGCCAGAGACTTGGCCACCAAACAGCTTGAAAATTTTTAGGAATATAGTGGAAATTAAAAGTGATCTCCAAACAGGTAAAGGGAATAGGTCAACATTTGCAAATATGATTTTAATAAATCAGAAAATAAATGCCCAAAAAATGAAAATAAAAATATATTAAGAAGTGGAGGAAGTTAAAAATAATAAAATAAAAAGCAATGCAACTTTAATGAAAGTATGAGAAAAGAAAATAGAAAAAAAATTAAAAATCTTCACCCTATGGCCAACATAAAACATTTCTTTGCACAATAAAAATATAATGCAACTATAAATCGAGTTAAAATAAATAAGTAAGTTAAGTATAAATTTTTTCATACAAGTTTCTTTACAAAAACAATTAATTAAAAAAATTTTTTTTAATTAAAGAACATTGGATTAATTTTAATGATAAAATATCCATCTAATGTCCAATTACAAATGGTATTTGAATATTTTCATTTAAAAAACTAGCATTTATTGAATTTATTTCTAATTAATCATGGGCATATCTAAAGAAAGATAGCACATAAAAACTCTACAAGTTTGCAATATTTGAAACGAATAAAAAAGTTGCTAGAAAGAGGAATTCAAGCATAAGAACTTTAAATACATTTACCGTTTTAACAAAGAAAATTTCTGAAAAAAAAATCTAATTTATTTTATTCTTTGAAAATAATATCATAAAATGAATGAAAGCAATTTTTGCAATTACTATGTTAGAATCAAAATATGTTTTCATTAATTAAAAAATAACTGGAATTCTTTCATAATTTACTTTGTACGTGGCGGATAAAAATGTAATAAATTCGAGAAAAAAAAAAACCGGACCTGTCTTTGATATCTCTTACTCAAAAAAAAAAAAATATCTAATTGTATCCATGTTTGGTGAATATTAAGAGTATACTTGTGAGAGCCGACGGCTATTAAATTAACTGTTAAAAAATGAGAAAAAATAATTCATTTAAAAATTTGACCTATGAATAATATAGCTTTAACGTTATCAGAAATGCACGTACACCCACAAGCACACACAAATCTCTTGGTTTATACATAGAAATAAAAATAATAAGGTAACAAGTATCAGTCACACGGATTTGAACTTGATATGAAATTCCTAACCACTATAATGTCATGAAAATTAACACCGGTTTTTAAACATTGTGTCTTCTACAGATAAAACGGATTGATATTTTCAGTATGTAGAAGCTGGTTTTTGGTTTCAATTGTATGAAAAGCAAATTACTACAAAAAACATGAATTATCCATAAATGAAATTACCGAACAATGTTCATGTAAAATTTGCTAAATAAGTTGCCCAAAACCTGTTATGGTTTAATGCAATAAATGCAAGTTAAAATGACAATTTAATAATGAATTAACATATATATATAAATGAAAGTCATGGGAACAATGTTAATATCGTGTCGGCCCTCCTTTCACCCGGTGAAAAGCAACTCGACGTGGCATGGACTCCAAAAGTCGTTTGCAAGAATATTGAGCCATGCTGTCTCGATAGACGTATAATGCACAAGCGTTGATGGTGCAGGAAACAAGACCTCTCGATGATGTCCATAAATAGGTGGCCAGATCAATTCAAACCAATCGCGATCAATGGCGCAATAAAATCCCATCATATATAGTCCATGAATGGCTGCAAGTGATCTTAGCTGAACTAAGCATAGTCGCACCAGAAGGTCCATTCCATGAAAAAACAGCCCACTCCATTACGGCCACCACCAGCTTGAACAGTGCCTTGCTGACCCAGTTTTATGGGGTCTGCGCCACACTTAGCTCTGACCAACTGAAATACTCATCGGACCAGGCCACGGTTATTCATCTAGGGACCAACCGATATGCTCACGTACGAAGAGTCGCTGCAAGCGATGTCGTTCTGTCGTAAAGGCACTCGAGTCGGTCTTCTGCTGGAATAGAGAAAGCCAAATTTCTCGCACAGTTCTAGATTTCTGCGGTTATTTGACGCACTTGTCTGTTAGAATTTACGACTCTTTACGGGCGTCGCCGGTCTCGGTCGTTAAAGGCGGTCGACCATGTCCATGGTGGGATGTTATGCCTGAAATTTCATATACACGCTTGACACTGGATCTGGGAATGTTGAATTCCCTAGCGATTTATATGACCCATGCATCTATCTCCAACTAACATTCCGCGTTCAAAGTCTGTTAATTCCGTCGTGCGGTCATCATCACGTCAAAACCTCTTCATGAATAGCTTGAATTTAAGAAATGAAAGCTCTGCGAAAGCACTGCTATTTATACCTGTTCTAAATGATGACTGCCATCTGAAAATTTGCATATTGCTATACCATGACTTTTGTCACTTCAGTGTATATATATATATATATGAATAATAGAGATTAAGAGCCTGACTCTTGGCTCAGTGGCAATGAGCGCTTCTGGTGAGCCTCTGGTCTATTATTACTATTACTACTACTACTACTACATCACACCACCTCACTGTGCCTAGAGCTGAGTTGTACCTAAAAAAAAATAATATGAAATTTATACAGTTTGGGAATGGTGTGGATGAGAAGTCTGACTGGGCTCTGTGACGCTCTACAGTCAAATGAGACCGGGACCTACGGTTTAAAGTGGATTTTGAACCATTACAAACATCCATAGCAACACCAGGACTTGAAACCTAAAGCTAGGAGTCAGAGCACTAGATACTCTCCCGAGCTGCCCCAAGTATTAGGGCTGATGTTAAATCCACTGACAGCTTTGTTGTAATCACTGTTTTAAAAAATGATGACATTCGATGACGTTAGTGATGTTTAGCATCTCGCCTCGTTAATCGGATTACCTGATGGAGTTTTCAGGGTTTTCTCCCATTTGATAAGTAAAGGAGCACTGCCCTCCTTCTTCAACGACACGGAGCGAAGTCAGACTTACGGGTGCTAAATCACAACAGAAGTTGCACCCCTATCATTTCCTCTATCCGTGAGTATATTACTCATGGGATGCCCGTCCGCACTGCAAGAGAATAGATTAAGATTATGTTATTTGACAAGATTACAAAGATTAAGAATATGTCATTTGATTTTAAAAATATCCTTAAATTTAATTTATTGAGTTAAAAATCTATTGTTTGTCTCCATTTTTCAAATCTAATAAAGCATTGTTAAATATTTATGAATGCAAGTTTGAAATTCTAAGAGTAATCGAAATCAAGTTACACTTGATATTTTGTTTTTACCATTTTCTCCTTTAACACTATGGAAAATTCTTATCTCGGAGCATTTTCATTTCTGTTATCCTTTATGACTTCGAGTTGCTCGCTATCAACAAAGAAAGAATCAAGAATTGCCATCTTCCGAGAATGAATTAAACCTGCACGGAGCGCGTTTTTATCAGTTGAATAAATTAGTTCGGAATAAAATTTACATGCAAAATGGGACCGATTGTGGAAGGTATGTTTGCCGCAAGTTGCGATGGAGATATGAAGTTTATTTATCGCTGTGAAATCGTAGGTCATCTGGAAATCTTTATTGCTCTAATTTAAGTGTCTCTCAAGTATTCTTAATTAAAGTATTTTTTGATGATGCTATTTGTTTAATGTCTTCATCATTTTAGGAAAGTTATTTATATTCCAATTGCATTATGCATTCATATATGAAACCATCTTTACAGTCGCAGGCAGATAAACTTGGTTATTGATTGCATGTGTTAAATTTACGTTGTAAGGCACTATTTTTGGGATGAGACATTTCGGCATTCATTATCGAATCAATCAAGCCTTGCTTGCTTTCGTTAAAATTTCTTTTTATGTTATTTTGTATAAATATATATACTTCATTTTTTCTTTTTCTTTCTTCTTTTTCAGTTTTTTTTTTTTTTAAATTTGTCTACGCATTTGTAGAAATGCAGGAATTTATTTTCCAGTAACTTCTTATTACTTTTGTTTTCGATATTACTCTTCAATTGTTCTCTAAAAAAAATATTGTGTTTGACATTAATTTTAATTTTCAAGCTCTGTAAAGTTACATAAACATAATAGTAATTTATTTAACTTTATTATAATAATTTAGTAATGTTTGAAAATTAGATTGATTAAAGTTTAAATTTGAAAGCAGATTTATTTCTTTTAGGTATTTAATTTTTCTCTTATCACTTTTACTTTGTTGTCATTTTATATGTAAAGGACTTTTTATTGAGTTCCGCTAATATTGATTTGAATTCTTTTAAATGGCAATATTATTACAATTAAGAAAATTTTGAATGCCGTACAGCAAAATCTCAATTATCAAAAATTCTATAAAACACAGAAAGTCAGAGGAAATACATTAAATAATAATAAAAAAAAAAAAATCTGCATTTTTATTTTTATTTATATATATATATATATATATATATATATATTTAGTCAGATCTCTAAATATAAAATTCGCTATAATTTTTATTTAAGCTTGAAGTACTCGCCATTATATTTGCCTTTTTAAATATACAATGGCAAATGGCAATTTATGGTAAGTTGCTTGCGATCAGTAGAATTCTCAACAGCATTACAGATACATTAATTAGTAAAAGGTATGCATGCAATGAAAGCGTTTAGGTAACTTGTTTAAAAAGACCTGTCCCCTATTCTTCTTCGATACAAAAAGTTAAAAAGTAAAACTTTAAATTCACTACTTTTAATTCATTATCGATCTTCATTATGACATGACATTTCAAGTTTTAGTATATACTGGATAACTTTTGTTCAAAAGACACACCATTAAAGATTTCAAAATTAGAATTTTAAAATATCAAAAAAAAAAAAAAAAAAACTATTCATTTCTCCCACAATCGATTTCTCTATATCATTAAGCAATTAATGCAATCACTCACCTCATAATCTCATTTTATTTTATTATGCCTTACAAAAATAAACAAAGGAAATTAAATTCGAAATATAAGAAAAAAACCCCCCAAAAATCAAATAATAAACAAATTATTCATACCCATTAACAAAACAATATGTTTACAATAATTTATGTGGGTTTCAAGGAGTTTAGATTAAATTCATTATAAAAGCAAAGCAAAAGCATGCTTCTTTTTAAAACATGAACGTTTATAATCAGAGCTGTTTCATATTTTATGAAAAATAATTTTCAAATATCTTTCCAAATTGTGTTAGTAAAACATTTTGGTTTGGTTTATCGCTCTATAGCTATTTTGAGCACACTTTAGGCTAATTAGACCGGGACTTACATTTTAACATGGATACCGAACCACTAACAAAACCACTATCGCCAGGATTCGAACCTGAAACGTGTGGTACCAACGACCAGAGCGAAAGGCCAATTGGCAAATATGTTTTGAAGAAAGAGGATAATGAAGTAGAGAAAATAAATACACTGTTAATGAAAAAATCATTTTACTTATTTTTAGCTAAACAATAATTTTTTAAGTCGAGTTAGCTTAGTTAGTTATAGTGAGAAATTGAGATAATTTCCGAGTTTTTTTAATTCAAAATTTGTTTGTTTCTTCTCCCTTATTTCAAAATTTCAAGAATCAAAACTACATCATTATGCATGCATACGCAGTCATTTCTTACTTAAAGATATTATACTAAATATTTTATTAGGTAAAAAAAAAAAGGAAAATTTTCCGTTTAATTAAGGAAAAGAACCATTTCATGCAATGAACATAAAATTAATTGTTTAAGAATTAATATTTTCTTAAGACTTAAAGATATAAAAAAAGTGAAAACATTTCTCTTTGGTGAAATAATGACAGCTTTTGAGGAAGTCGCGCTGATTGAGCTTGTACGCATTAAGTACCAGTGTAAAAAGACTGGAGATTAACATGAAGAATCAATTTGAGACAATTAGGATTGCAAACATATTCAGGCATTTCACTGAAAACCAGATTAGACGGCTGTCCATCTGTTATTACTCGACTATTAATGCTAATTTACATTTTTTAACTGAGCCTCCAAACTCATAATTGGACGAAAAAAAAGCTTGTCCACAGTTTTTGCAAGGTCGTAAAACATTTTGTCATGATTGCTCACTTTAAAGAATGCTGGATGGTGTTTCATTAAAGCTAATTAATTGTATTTTTTTTTCTTACTAAAATCTTGTTATAATTTATTTGGTATTTAGATAACTGTTTACAGTAGTTTTAGCAATACGAAGTTTATTACTTACCATTTTTTCAAAATTAGAAATTAAAAATAATATTACTTTTCTTATGTATAGCATATAAGTTATTAAGTTATAGTTTTTATTAAAATTTATGAAATAGTAGATTTAATAAACTATTAATATTCTATTCTATATATTAAATTAATAAAAAAAAACACTTTTGACGTGAATAAATTACAAACTCTTAAAAACTTCATATTTAAGTGACAAATTAGAACTCCCATTATTTAAAATTGTTACTTAAAATTTCTTTCTTACTAACTTTAATTACTAATTAAAATGTTTTAAAAAAATAAAAACTAATAATATGCAAGATAAAAATACAGAAAAAGAAAAAATACGAGATAGGTTTGGTTTGTCGCTCTACGGTCATCTTGTGCACACTTTGAGCTAAACAGACCGGGACCTACAGAATATACGTGTGACTCAGATTTTAACAGAAGCATATTTAGTGTACATAAATCAGTTCAATAAAAATAAGGAAGACATGGAAAATATCTTGTTGTATACGAGATATGAATTATAACTCAGAAATTTACCGCTACGAAGAGCAGAGAAATACCTCCTTGTGCAGTACACAAGCACACGGTTTCTAAACGCTACATTCATGGACAACTGACTCGGTCCCCTAGTTATTTAAGTTCAAAAAAAAAAAGAATAATTATTCCCGTTGTACCTTTATACACTCATGTCCACAAATTAAGGATAATGAAGTTCAGGCAAAGAAAGAGACAGAAGCAAAACAAATTTGACTTATTTGTAAAGTCTATTTATTAAACAAAAGGTAAAAAGAGCAAAAAAGATGCTATAAGTTTGACATAATTATTAAAAATTGCAATTTTTACTCCCTGGAGCAAATTTAAAAAAAAAGAACCTATTTACAAAAAAAAAGTATAACATGGTTAATATGGAGTATGTCTACCGGACGATGCAATACAGGCCTTACAACGCCTAGGCATGCTGAGTATTAAATTATCAATCTGATCTTGGGGAATATTACACCACTCATCAAGCAATGCCCTCCAAAGTTCCGGTTGACAGGTGGGAGGGGGTTGACGGGCTGCAATTCGTCGGCCAAGCATATCCCCCACACATGCTCTATTGATTCAAGTCCGGTGAGTATGCTGGCCAATCCATACGGAGGATATCCTCCAATTGAAGGCATTCGTCTACAATGTTTGCACGGTGAGGACGGGCGTTGTCATTCATAAACAGAAATTCAGCACCCATGGCGCCCCGAAACAAATGTACATGTTGTTCAAGAATGACATCCCGATAGATGGGGCCTGTCATCGTTACACTCTGAACATGCAGTCAGTTCTGGAACCAAGAATAATTCCTCCCCAAACGAACCATCCTGCACCACCGTAACGGTGTCGTTCAATGGTGTTCTCTTGGTGGTAACGGGTACCTGGCGCTCTCCATATGAAAGTCCGGCGAGAATCAGACTGCAAACTAAACCTGGACTCGTCGGAAAACATCACACCAGACCACTGTTGCGGTGTCCACAATGCATGCTCTACTCCAGGTTAATCGCAGGCGACAGTGAGTTGCGGTAAGTGGGACACATCCGACAGGCCTAGGAGCATATAGACCAACTGCTAAATACCGGTCCTCATTCGGCGTTGTAACACGAGGGCGACCTGTGCTGTAACATCTACTCACATTACCATCATCTTGGAATCATTGCCAAAGCCTGGAGATGACACTCTGGGCGATTCCAAGTTCCTCGGATACTTCCAGCTGGGTGCGTCCACATTCCAGTCGTCCGATAATTCTACCACGTAAAAAAGCATCCAAATGCTTCCTTTGTGCCATAACTATGCAGTTATTGCACTGAAAGGCTTTTAAAGCGCTTGTGAACAATTTTACTTCTTTTGCCACCATTCCTTATATACCCCTCTCTTACACTCTCGTCATTGTGACGTACTATCCGCGCCATCTGGTGGTTTCCTGTAATTTGCATATTCTTCTTCAAGATGTGTGTGATAATTCTACAGGTGAAATTTTTATTTTAGAGTTCAATTTCTGTGTGATTCTGAATTATCCTTAATTTATGGACATGTATATATATATATATATATATATATATATATATATATACTCTTTTTTGTTGCCGTTGTTTTTAAGTTTTTCAATTTTTTCCTGTGATTTATAAACATATTCACATTCAATTTTATTTGACATAATATTTATTTTGGAGAAATTAATGAGTGATATTTAAGATTAATTTTCGATGTTTTCAAATGCTGGCATATTGTCCCATCAACCTTCACCATTGAAATACAGATGTGTAATAAATTTAGCGTTAATAAGTATACACTAAGGAAGGGAAGACATTACTACCACAATAAAAAGCTCTTCTTTCTATCACATTGTACCACCATAATTTTGAACTGGACTCGAACCCTTTTATGCCTCTTTCAATTCCTATTGAAAGATGAAAGTATTTTCTATATACCTATAAAAAATTTAGATATATAGACTATAAAAAGTCATATTTATCAAGTATATCTCTAGCATGGTTTTCTTTCAACATTGCTTGGAAGTTTTCGAAAATGAAGTCCACCCTGCTGTACGTACGCTACCCACCAAATACCCATTTAAAATTAAGAATAGATGGCTGATAATTTTCTTTTTCCTCTGAAAATTAATGGTTAACTCGAACGACGTAATATTTTGTATAGTTGGATTATCAAAGAAAATATAACATTTTATTCCATTAATAACACAAAAAGAAATTTAATATTTTAAACATAGATCAATAATGGAATAATAAATTCGCTAAATAAATTTCAAATTCAATTATTTCTTTTATCGGGACTATTTAAGAATAATTAATAGTTAAGGAATAATAAGATACTATAATGCATCGAATTTATTTATGTGATTACATTCACTTTTTTCTTTAATCTCAGTAATTTCAAAGATATTCAGAAAATTATATTATTATAATAGGAATTAAAAAAAAAAAAAAAATATATTTATTGGAAACGCCCTAATTAATGTAAAGATTTTCCAATATAATTACATTAGCTTGGTGATTTATTTAGGAGCTTTTTATCATAATTGATAACCTTTCTTAATTTGGTAGGCGTGGCGAACCCGTTTTTCAATGATTCCTCAAAACTGATCACAAGAATCTGCTGTGTTGAATGTTGGTTGGCAGACAACTTTTGACTCAGCGTAGGCTCAAAATCAATGTTGCAATCACTTGTAATTATAACTTGTAATAACTTACAAGATAAAAAAATTTAATAAACTTGAAAAAGAAGTATTGTTAAAAGTGTTTTTTCCTTTTATCTTAGCATCAGTAAATTTTAAAAATTTTTTAAAATAGCTCATATTAATCAAAAGGCTCAAGGAATTTCTCAATAATAATTATTATAATTTTTTGCATTGTTTTAATTTGGAATAATTAAGTTATTAAACGTAAAGTCATCAAAGTTTAATCCAAATTCAATATCATGGAAATTATTAAAGGGAATATTACGAAATTAGAGTGAAGTGTTATGTTTTGCCTTTTCTTGTAACAAATATAATAAATTTTTTTTTTTTGTTATACGAAAAAGAAAATCTTCCCTGCAATTTTTTTTTTTTCTCACTTTTATATTCTATTTTTTGATTAATTGCGTTTGGAAGTTAAATTTTTATTCATGACAAAATATTTTAATTAAATTCTTATTTAAAACAAAACAAATTAAAACAACTTATGCAAAACAATAAATTTAAATGCTTTCCAAAGCAAACTATTTTGACAACTCATGAATCATTATCATTATGCATAATGATACAATGAAGATTAAGAAACGCTGAAGAAGATTAAATATTTTTCTTTAGCACTTCATTCAATCGAATATTATAAAGAAACCCTTCAACTATTTTTATTTCATTATTAATCACCAAATTTTCAAACTCATTTTCGATTTTCGTATCCTCAACAAAACATCAGCGGCTTGATGGCCAAAATGCCCGTAAAGCACAAAATGACCATAGAACTACAAACCAAACCAAAGCAACAGAATAATTAAACAATCGAAGCAAAGAAATAATTCTTGTTCGATTGTTTAAACGAAGCAATTAAACAACCAAAGCAAAAATTCTAGACTCATCACACTAATAACAAAATCCAAGTTTTCCCCCAATCCTACCCAAGCTTGGCTACGGCATTCAGTAGTCACCATAGTTAATCCCCCCTCTCTTCCTTTTTTTCCCCTATGACATAATCTTCACCCATTGCAGAAAACTCACCCACGAGTCATATTTTAAACGACTCCTCCTTCCCCCAGTTCTATTTCTCTCCCATCCCGACGACGATGATGATGATCCTGGATCTTCTTTTTCCACCTTGCATCTCCCTCTCCCCCCTCCCTCCAGGCGCGCAGAGCTTTCTCCCGAAAGTGCACCGAAGCGTCTCCCTGTCCAGTCGGTGGAAGGTAGCCTTTCGGTGAGCACTCCTCATTCAAGGTAAAGTCATCAGCAGAGTGGTGAGGAATCTCTCTTCTCTTTCTCCCCTCGCCGCCCGACCGGCTTTATAATTGCTCCTCGGAAAACTGCTTCACACTCTCGCGCTCGACTCTTAATTGAACTGTGCGGTTGAGGAAGGCACTTTGGTTTTGGGGGATGAGAGATGATGATTAATGTTGATTGTTTCTATAAGAGACAATAAGTGAACTTAAGATTATTTTTGATATTCGTGTGAGCGATACTCAGTGCCGATATTGTTTATTTTACAGTTCTAAGGTCTGATTGTGTGTACCATCTCCAGTTGAGTCATTGAAATAGTTATCATCAATAGTTCTGGACTCCACTAAAGAAGTTTTCATCTTAAACGCAGAAAAACCATCATCCACTTTCCTTTACAACATCAAGACATTGAAGATCTACCAGCATCTGGTCCTTCATCTGTTTCATCTAGAACGCATCACAGGCATCAACCAAGTTGTGCGGCTGATCAAGTTCCGTCTTCGAAACATCGCAATTCAGTGACCATCTCAATCGGTGCCCATGAATGGAGCCCTGCGTCTAATCTGCTCTCGGGTGTGACCCATGCGGACAGTTGTTCCAGCGGTCCTTCCCTTGCGCGTTCATGGACTTAAGCGTCCCCAAGCGTCCAAGCACACCCCGCCGCCGGCCCCTGCGGCCGCGTTGTATCACCCGTCGTCCCCCGTGTCGCCTCCGCTGACCGGAATGGTGCACTTCCCCGCTCCCACCGCAACGTCGCCGCACAGGCCTCCGCCGACCACCGGCCTCACCTCGTCGGCGCCCCTCCGCGGGGTCTCCGTAGAGCCCCGGCCTTCTCCACGGGTCTCCTTCCTGGTGAGTACTCTCTTCTTTTCATTATATGCATATTATGATTAATTGCTGACGTATACAATTATTTTATGAAGGAATGTTTTTAAAGAAAAACTTATTTAATTAAGTTTAAAAAAAAACTGAGTTATTTAATTTTTAAAATCTTAAAAAGCATGATTGTTCAAAGCATTTATCATTTATTATTTTTAATTTTTTTAAATAATGACTCTTCAAAAACGGTGTCGGATGTTTAATTTAAAATTTGTGTATTACGACACTAATTCAAAAAATGTCCAAGTTTTCACATAAAGGATGTTTAAAGTTGTAAACGTCAAACAATGCATCCCATGATTTGATCATAAACTGCAAATATTGATGTCTTTGTGTAAAGTGACAGTTTTAAACAAGCATAACCTGTTAAAATCTTGTTTGATTACGCAGAGTGGAAAACAGGTCAGCGCCGTCCTATTTTTCGACTCTCAATGAAAATTTATGCAATGTAATAAAATTTTTGTAAATATAAAATAGAATAATTCACTATAATTAAAATGGTTACTATTAATACAATAGTTTAATGTATTCAATAAAGTGTACATTTTAAACATTAATGACTTTACTTTTAAAATAAAAAATTTGTTCTGCTACTAATTTTTATAATCTCTTTCACCAATGCAATTGAAATGGCGTTGAAAATTTGCATTACTTCATGTTTTTGAATCTTTGTTATAAAATAAAATTTCTACGTTTTAAGGCTATTTTAGTAGTAATATTTATATATTCTATTATACAATAGGTTTTTAAATATTTGATTTAGATCATAAGTCAGATATTACAAGAAAAGGATATAACATATTTCAAATTACAAGATCATTAAAAATTATTTTTCCTTTTTAATTATGCGAACCAATTGCTAATATTCCTTTCAGTACATCTTTTATTAAAAAATTATGTATTCAAGAAACATAATTATTTTTTTGTAATATTTAATTGGTTTGATATAAAAATTATCATCATTTGTTATATAACAATTACAGAATGATCTTATGCTTTTAAAACATATATTGAAATTCATTCAGTGACAAAAAAATTGAATACCAGATTCTATTTTTGTTTCCTTTGTCTTATTCGCTTTCTTTTTCCCACAAATTATAATCAAATAGATAGATTTCACTTAAACCAAAAGATATGCTGCTGTCAATTATACTAACATTTAAAATGATGACATTTTAGTTGAAGAAAATATTGAATGTAGGAAAATAAAAATTTATTATGGTTACTATCATGTCTGTATTTCATTTTGAAACATCATGAAAAATCCATTATGAAAAATATTTGTTCATTTTTAGAAGTAATATTTAAAACACATGAAAACACAATTAAGCACATGTAGTTATAAATAATGCATTTTCTTTCTAATGTAAATCAAAAATCCTTTTCGTCACTGATTCTTTGTAAATTTAATAAGCAATAAGCATAGTTGCAATTTAGTAAGCAATTTTAAGAATAATAAACAATAAAACTAGAATTTTAGATCAATTAATTTTGGATGAGAATAAAAAGCTTATGATATATTTTCATTCCCTATCCATTTTTATTATTTGAAAGTTTTTATTTATAACTTACTTGTGATTAGAGAATCAAACATTGTGTTCCATAGACAATATAAATGAATTGAACTGTTGACTATTGAATAATTGAATCAGAAATTACTAGGAAAAATGTTCGTTCACTTTAAAAGCATACTGGGCATCACACACACATGTATATATTTGTATGATATCATATACATATTTGTATATATTTGTAGAAATTATATTTGTATGATATCATAAAATACATTTTATTTGTGAAATTCTGAATGTATTATAAAATATTCGTCTAAATTAAGCAAAAAATGTATGTAATTATAAATATTTTGGTAAGTAATTAAATATAAAACGATAATAATAATAAAATTTCTTATAAAACCTACATATTTCTGAAATTCTCCTTTGATAAACTCAAAATTATAAAAAAGCAGCTACTTTTCTTGTTTTATTTTATTGCTCGTTGATACTCATTTGATATTCAACAAAAGAAATAGTATTTATAAAATTCTTAGCAATTCTAGCAAATTTAGCAATTCTTTAAAAAAGGTTGTGTTTTTGAAATACCTGTGTTATAATATCTTAAATGGCTTAAGTCAATTATTGAAAGATTATTACTGTCAATAAATTTATATACCTGTTTAAATCGTTGATTAAAAAGTCGGTTTTGGAAAAGTTGAAATATCAAGTAAAAAAAAAAAAAGTGTAAAATATCTAGCAATTTCTTTTATGCAAGCAATATGTTAATTAGAAATACAACAAAAATGTTTAGGAACTACTTATCAGCATAAAATTAATTTCTGCATTAACTTTTTATAAATAGTCTAATAAATGTTTTATTTCTAGTTTAAAAATATTACAATGTTATTCTATTATATTTTACTAAGTAAATTATAATTATAATTTCATAATTTGATCTTACTTGTAGATACAATCTAATAAAATTGTAACAAAGGGTTATATAGTTTTTGTATGTAACTAATTTATTTTAAAATAAGATTAAGAATAAATAGATTTGAATAATAGCATTTGAACAATAATATTAAGAAACATAAGAATGCTTCCGTTTTTTGAAGGTTTGTTGACCTAGAGATTACAGATTCAAACACAATATGTGTTTAAGAATTACTATTAATAAACACTTTTAATTTTTATGTATTTAATACTACAAATACTACAAGTTGAACTATGGCGTAACTGCTTTAAGAACGACTAATAAAGAATAAAGGCTTGCTTTTGAAAAATTTTATAAAACAAAAAAGGTAATTTTTTTTTTTTATCTTAAGGTTATCAAAGGAACAAATAACAGTTATCACGAATATGTAGGCTTTACACGAACAAGTTATTTATTATTTAATTTTATTACTTAACCGAACTATTAATTATTCCTAATTTGTTTGGTTATATTAGATTATAATCAATTAGAATTTCATAAATAAATTTTTTGTCATTTATATAACAAAATTATTCTGGAATTTATCTTCAAAATACGATATTGTAAAAAAATATCCTACGTAATATCTATTTTTTGTAGATTTTTTTTTTTTTAAAAAAGTTTTAAATATTACTTTAAATGTTTTATTGTTATAACTAACCTTACTCTTCATCATGAAGACATAGAGAGCCAATTTTTAATCTAAGCTCTTCAAAATATTTATTCAAAATTAAATTTTTAGAGATATTCATAGCTCCATTTTGAGTTTTTTTTTACTAATATTACAATACAAGATTACTAATATACAAGTCTTTTACTAATATTACAATATAGTATATTGGTAGTAGTGTATTGAATTTTTAAGGCCATTTTATACTTGTTTTCAGGTGGAATTTTATTACACTAATTAAATTTTATGCAAGTTTAACTATGACGTTACTTTTTTATTAAGAATGACATAGAAAATTATAAACACCAGCGTTTGAAAAACCATACACAAATGTGTTCTCAAAAAGTATTTCAATAAAAAATTTATACAAAATTATAATATTTTATATAATAGATCTCAAATAAATTTTGATGGATATTTGTATCTTATCATGAATTTATGAAAATATTATTCACATTGTGCATTTCTTGTGAAAGTCAGAAATTATTACTTAGCAACAACTGTGCAATCGAAATCAAATTACAAAAGCAAAAATTTCGTAATGAATGGTTGTCCTTTTTACTAATTAATAAATGTATTGTATTCAATCCGACAATTAATTGTATTACTATCTAATTACTATTTCAATTGCTTTCAAAGACACAATTCAACGAGGAAAATGTTGAAGACACTATTATATTACATTATTTTCATTAACTAAATCTTGAATGTATGGTTACATAAACGAAATATTAATTCATATTATGTCATTCAGCTTTCCTTTAAAAGTTTTATTTTCTACAAATGTTTGAAAATGAGTATTTTTGTTGCATATATGAATGCACTTTCAATTTAAATAGTTTAAATGAAAGATCTCTTAGAAAGAACGCAACCTAATAACGGCTGTTTTCAATAAAGTTTGTGCATTTGTTTTCTTCAAAATCTTAACATTTTAAATATACAAGACACAAGTTGAAGCATAATAAACACAACCTGAACTTTAAAAATATGTGGAATAAAATAAATTATTACTCCTTCTTTTTCAGGTTTCAGATTTCTCAAATAAATTTGGTTAAAATTTAAATACTTAAAATCTAATACTAAATATGTGAATTAAAAAAGAAATAAAATATGTAGTTCGTTTATTCTTAAAAGGAATAAAATAAAATATTAGCTATGCTAATAATTGTACTGACTTTTTAACTTTAATGAAAGATAGAAAAATAGCAAAGAAGAATGGTTCTAAATGGTTCTTAAAATTAGCTTCAAATTCTTAATTTTGAATTTTCATTTACTTACGTGTTTATTCATAATCAAATTGTTTAAATATGTAAGGAATTTTTATTTAAGACAATTATAAAAAATACGCATCTTTATAATTTTTTTAAGAAATTTGGTTTAAAAACTTTATATCAAATGCCTATTAATTTAATTTTCACTTCCTAAAGTATTTCTAAATAAATATATGTATTTAAAATGCATATTTAATTACAATGAATGTTTTTTTCTAAAAATAACAATCAAAAATTTCACAGCATTAAAAAAAAAAAGTTCACTTCTAATTTTTTATTTAATTTAAAACATTGATTTAAAAAATATTTCTACTTTTGCTTTTTTCATTAAATTAATAATAATCTATTAACTTAATAATAACAATAATTAATCTAATTAAAATAATAATTATAATAATTAATAGTTTTATAAGTATAAATTTAATTAAATCAATTTACAAATATTATATATTAAATATGTTTATAGTTTTACTTAATATACATCAATAAAATTTAAAAGGAAAATAAATTTTTTAAATTTCATTAATGAATATAATTAGGCGAACTCGTAGTATTGTGACAAATTTCATTAAATTGTTTTGAATGGTTCTAAAAGATAAACAATGAGTACGAACTCCATGTTCTTTTTATTAATCACTAATTGGATTTCGTTCTTGAAATCGAAACTTTTCTGGTAGACTGATTAATTTTCCCGTAGATTAAGCCAATCAGAAAAGGGAACATTAATTTCATTGGCATGTAATCCGAAATCAGCTCTGTGCATCGCATTCAGTAAGTGAATCTTTGGCCAGGGAAAACATCTCCTGGCGTATCATCCTCGGGCCAAATAATTAATTTATCGCGCAAGACACGAGATTGGTAATTAGTCATGCCTGTTTAACCCTGGAGCTCATAGGTGGTAGACAATAAAAAAGTGAATCAATGTCAGTCTGAGTTGCTCATTATGAGCCCTCAATAATTTATATATTCTATCTGCAAACAACTCTATCCAAACATGTGCAGAGAAATATTATTATGTTCATGGTTTTAGTGTTATTTTAATCGGCAGTTTTAAAGTTATACGAAAAGGATTTGGATATCTTTCAAAATTAAATAAGTTCCTGTTTTAATGTACATGTTTGTATATCAGCAGTTTCAAAATTTTAATACAAAATTTTAAAGTTATATACGAAAATGTGGATAACATTTATAATTAAATAAATTCCTATTTTAAAGTATATGTTTGTATATCAGCAGATTTAAAATGACTGTTGATATGGTTAAACTGTTGATATCACAAACATATACATTAAAGGAAGAACTTATTTTATTTTAAATATTATCCAAATCCTTTTCTTATAGCTTAGTTTTTAAAATTTTAATATAAAATTTTTTAACCTATATATATGCAAAGCATAATCATCTGAATTTTATTTCAAGTTCTCTATACTTTTCATGATTTAAATCTAATTAATTAATAATTAAATAATCGCCGTTCATAATTAACAATAATCTTTGGAAAAGACATTTCATTTTTAGGGACAAAATTAGTTTCTTTATGTGTTGTTCTATTACTTATTTTAATAAAATTACATTTTTAATACTATTGCGATTTTTCTTAGATTTATCTGCTAATATACTTCTGTAAGATAATAATAACTATAAAAAAAATATAGTTATAAAATAAATATATAACTATAACAAAATAATATATATAATAATATATAACAATAACTACGAAATAATAGAAAACTATTATAATTTATAACTATAACTATTAAATAATAACTGTAATAAAGGACAAAGTTTTGCTAAAAATACTTGAATAAATGCTTGTTCATATACTTCAAAATCAAAATTTTTAAATTAATAGCTATGAATTTTTATAAACTTGAAAATTTGTTATCAACAAAAGTGTCTTTCAGCTTAGAAGATTTATTTCAAAAGTGTCTATTTAAAATATTTCAGTTACTAAGAATCATTTATTTTATAGAATTTTATATTATCTCTGTATTACATTCGTGCACTAATTTAATTTGGCTTACTTTGTTATTTCCAAAACGCAGACAAGATAGCTATAATAATTGCTATGGTTAACTTACACCGAGAAAATGAGACGACCATAAAAACTGATGATACGAATCCGTAACGTCTGGAATAAATTTTTGTTTTGGTCTGAATATATGCGTGACAAATATTTTTTCTGCAAACATTTTATCATATACCTTTCATAAGTATTCAGTATTCTCGACAGTGCCTGCGAATACCAAGCGAGTTTTTTGTTCTGTCGGGTTATCAAAAAGCATTGCATTTGGTAACATAGATATCTCGAGTGATATTCATTTGCATTTCAAGATCATATAGTTAATGATCTGCTAATGAAGTCGTTCATTGTGCTATCACGAATAAAGATTGGACAGGGCTATCTCATTGCGCATGGATTTGCATTCAATTCCTTGGTTTTAGTAAACAGCGCGATATGAAATGTTATCGCAGATTGCAATAAAGATTGCAGCAGATGTATTCATGCCTTTTACATGATTCCGGTAAGTTCTTTTTTAAGTAAGCTTAATTTTAACAAGCTTTAGCAACATTTTTTTTTTTTTTTTTTTCTTCTCTTTTTTTTTTTTTTTGAGAACCAAATACGAATTAAATCTTCCATCCAGTGAAAAAACTATTTCACAACTTCGCTTTTGTTTACTAATATTTGAGATGTTTCAAACAATTTTAAATAATGTTACAAATACGAAATTATTATATTTAAAAAAATATTACAAATTTGAAAATATGAAATTTTTGGATTTTATACAGAAATCTATGAATTTAGTATTTAGTTTAGTATTAGCCTTACAAATGTAACTATGATGCATTAACAACAAAGTGACTTTATAGATAGAAATTTTACTTTTATGAAAAATACATCTTTATGTGTTTTCTTTTCATAAGCAGATAAAATATGATATTTTAATGAAAATAATTAGTAAAAATGAGCAAATTATACATAATAAATATACATTTTTAAGCCAAATTATATGTATATTTTCTTTTTAAAAAAAATCATATTTTATTTTAAGCTTCAAAACACACATTTAAATCATTATATTGTTGTTGTTCTAATGCAGTTGGCAATGCAGAGACAATTAATTTTTGTGCCGTAAGCAAGGGCTGCACCGCTGTTACTCATTTGGCACTACCCAGGAGACACGTGTAGCTTTGAAGATATGCTACTACCCCCACAACACTCTACGATCATATTACATATTGTCTTACTATTTAAAGAGGATTCGAACCACTACAAACATCCATGTCATCACCGGGACTCGAACCCAAAACTTGTAGTACCAAGTGCCAGAATTTTAAATCATTATCACTTTAAGCTTTATAGCTAAAGAACATACACTGTTAAGAATTCGAAAACATTGTTTTAGTCTGTGCAAAATAAACGCGTTAGATTTATAACTGAATGAATTAAAATAAAATAATAAAAATGTAATAGTAATAAAGGAATAATAAAAATATTATAGTTATAAAAATAAGCTTTTCGGCTTTCATTACATGTTAAAAGAAACAAATACTGTAAGCAAAAAAATATCTCCATTGTAGTGTTTTAACTTAAAGCTATAGTTGCTTGTATCGCATGTCAAGAGTTTATTTATTCAATAACATGTTTATTTTTATTTAAAGGTAGAGATAAAGTTTTATTAAATTAATTTATCTGGTTATTTAATACTGAAAATATTGACTCAACACCTCTGATCCTCCACTCAAAATATACAGAATATTTATAATATGGAGTTGCATGAATAAATATTTTCTTTTCATCAATGGGGTTCAATAATTTGTTAAATTTTTAGTGTAGAATAATATAATGAATGGAAGTTAAATGAAGTTTATTTTTAAAGTGGATTTAAGCATTAAAAAATAACCTTTTTTTTTTAAAAAAATCATTCAAATAAAAAAAAAAAATTTCTACAAAAATGTTATAAATTATTAAAAAAACAAATATTAATAATTTTAAATATAATTTTTATTTTTAATTTTTAATTTAATTATAAATAATAATAATTATAAATTAATTATTTAAGTAATTATTTAATTAACTATTAACACATTTAATTAAAAATAAATATTAATAATTTTTTACTGAAATTTTAAAAATAATTAAGTAAATAAAATGATAGAGCGCAATTTTTTATCTTTATTGTCTCTCACATGGGATAATTAAGTACTAAGTACTAATTAAGTCTTAAAGTGTATGAATAAAAATGAGGTTTCGAAAATCTACACAAATGACTTGTAATAAATTTAAAATTAAATTTAAATTTAAAATTAATAAATAATAACTTTTATTTATCGTGAAAATTTTCATTAAATAAATAGATTTTTTTTTTTTCCTAAATAAATATTTTTATTAAAAAAAAAAATGAGATTTTTAATAGAGGAATGATATATTTAAATAAATTAAACAAATTTTTATATATCTACCATTAATTTTACTTATTAAAAGTACAAAAGTTAGTGAAAAAATGAATCAATCTTCATGTTTAGTATTTTAAAATAATGTGTGTAATTTACTTAAAATTGAAAATTTGTAATCAAATATTAATTTTAACATCGAATAAATTTTATAGACAGTTATTTGGTTGAATGCATAATAGATGGTGAGATAATTTAGTTCTGTTTGCCATACATAGAATATGTGGTTATAATTAAAACTATAACAATAAGATACAGTTTTTTTTCACAGAATTCATTATTTGATGCATAATCAAATATAACTATCTCTAAGCAGTTATGTTATTGAAAATTGACTATAATATGTATAATTAAAATAATATAAGACATTTCGATGTTAATTAAAAAATTATGTTTTCATGTATGGATTATTTATTAATAGTCAACAATTAAGTAAAATATCACAAATATTAAAAAAATTAATTTATTTTAAATAAATTTTTAAATTTGATATTATTATATTTAATAATTTATTTGTTTTGAATTCATTTTTAACTACGGTTTTTAAATCAATTTTAATTGTTCTGTACATGCGCATATTAACCTATTTTGGTGTTATTGTAAAATTAATAAAAACAGATTGAAGTCTTTTTTATTATTGATATGTTTCTGTCAGTGAGAAGTTTATCTTTAGCAAATTATATTCTATTTTTGTTTCTATCAAATGAATACTTGAATTTTTATCATAATTTTTATGGTCAAGTTATTTTTTTTAATTTAGCATTTTGTAAAAAATGTTACATTAAATTGTATTTCTTGTAATTTAACATTCATTTCGTATTTGTAATTTGTATTTGTTTCAATTTAACATTTTGCATTCTATAAAAAAGCTAGAAAATACAAACTTTGAAATTCGATTTCTGACATGTTGACACGGATAGTGACCTCAGTATAGACGAAGATGCCCGAGTGAATACCACTAATACCTCACATTAAATTAGATGCCAGATTATATAGTATTCTAGCTAAGACAGTAGAATATTGACAAAATCAATAAAATCAAATGATAACTGTTTGATAAAATCAAATGATAACTACCATAAATTCATTTGTAAAAACATTATGCATGATAAAATCAAATGATAAATTCATTAATTGTGAAAAAATTAAGTTTGATAAAATCAAATTATACATTTATTAATGATAAAATAAATAAGACATATTCCACGAGATAAAATCACATCTTATAAACTTAAAGTCAAATTCAAAAATATTTTTAATCATAGAATTAAGTAGTCAGCAATTTTAGCTATGAAGTAAAAAGTTGCATTAAGAAATGCAACGCAAATTTTAAGTGAAATGCGCTTGTGAGTCGTGCTTAACAAAACTCATTAAAATAAGAATAGTAATTTTAAATGTTTAAAGAAGGACAAAGATATAACTAAAATGGCCCATGAAATTAGCTTTAAATTATATTTACTGAAATTGAAAATTTTAAAAGGGAAATAGTATATATAAACATAAAAATTTCAAATATTATTCATTATTTTGACTGTGAATCAGTAGAAATAATTCTTTCAAAAAATTTAAGCAGTGATTGACTGTGATAAGAAGCATTTCATTCAGCATAAAATTAAAAAAAATTTTAATGGCTAAATTAAAATAGGCAAATATCTGCGATATAAAAGTCTTGTGTATTTTAGAAATTTTAAAAATAATTTATAATGTATTTTAAAAATAATGTAGTCTTGTGTATTTTAGTCTTCGCAGTGAATTACATTTTCTATCACTTTTAAGTAATTATATTGCAGTAAAAGTATGAAATTAAAAGAATCTATTTAGATTTAAAAATAATTTAATTATCACCTATCAAGTAAAATTAAAACTTTTAAAAAATTTCTGGATATTAATAGCTTATTAAATCAAATAATTAATCTTAAAATTTATCAAATAATTACGTTTTCAATGACACTGGACTGTTATCAGATTTGATAATATTACTGTTAAGACAGCAGAATATTGACAAGTTTGAGTGGGCAATACTGCATAATACTGTCTTGTATATTTTTTCTATATATATAATATACAGTGCGTGCATACAGGCGAGACATTATGACTTCTTTTATTTATACATAATTTTCTTTATGAGAAATGAATAAATAAAAAGTTTGGTGATATTTTTAATTTTATTGATATTTCATCAATTAGAAAATTATTTTTTTTTTTTTAATTTATAGATGTTGAGATGTGTTTTCTGGTTATTAGGGACAACTATTATATTTTTAATGCTGGGATCTCTCACTATTAGTGTGACAGACCTATAGCAGATTTAACATACCAATAGTGCATTATAGGGAGTCTGTTACTGCCATCATTGTGCTACTATAATTTTGAATAAGCACTACGAGGAATGGTACTTGGATATTCACAACCTTGTTGTATTTTCCTCGACTTCAGTGGAAGGAATTTTTCTGTCAACGGCTTTATCAAGCTCATTCCTGGCATAGATACGGAACGTTTCGGCTTCACGGTTTCGTTTGTCAGGATCTTCTAATTCAGAGTTCAACATGTTATCTACCTGGTCTTTTATGTCTGTTTATTAGGGATTAAAACTCAATATTTTAAAGATTAAAATGTTAAATTTATAAAAAAAAAACGGGATACTGTTTTAATAAAATATTCTTATATTAATTCCCATTTATTACATTTAATTTATTACAAATACAGATCAATGTTAAATAGCTCTTAGTTATTAT
The DNA here is from genome assembly GCA_021605095.1 of Caerostris extrusa. Lineage (NCBI taxonomy): Eukaryota > Metazoa > Arthropoda > Arachnida > Araneae > Araneidae > Caerostris > Caerostris extrusa. The sequence goes on from BPLR01006568.1 coordinate 45,220, forward strand.
TTATTCTATTGCATTGTTCAATGGAGCGTTATCGTTCAAAGAATCCTTTTCATGAAAACACGAAACAAAATAAACTAATCATAATCTCTTGTGTCGCAATCATGCGAGATGCGTATATCGATGGAAAGAATACTGGCGCCAGCTCTTTTAAGAAGTTGTAAATTTTCTATTTGAAAACAACTTTAAAATAAAAAATAATAAATAATAAAGGAACAGTCGGTTACGTCACAATAACGAGCCCCCTTAAAAAAATCAAAAAAAAAAAAAAAAAAAAAGCGCATATCTCTACTATAAGCAATTCTCCGGATTAAGTATTCTTCATCAGAAACGCTTCTAGATAAAAATCATTAACATAATATTAAAGTCAGAGAAAAAATTCCCATAGCTTTATCTCCCCGGGCCGAGGCAATATGATAAGTGACGTCTCCTTACGATTATCAAAAGGTCATTACGGAGCAATAGCGTCTCCTGCCGTGAATTTCAATCTGCGGATAAAGAGGCATTTAAATGGTTGACAAGCGCATCGAGCAATCGCGTACCTTTTCCTCAAAGCGCTTTGGATTTTTACGAGTTGGTAACACCGCGAACGGCGGTGTGAGTTTAGGACGAAGCCAAGGTGTGGGGAGAATGCAAAATCCGATGACCTTGTAATCAATTAAAAAGGCATCTGTATGGGGCAGACGGTGGAGATAAGCACTCATTAGATCCCGTCCTTGGCTTATATGGGTGATCTTTTAAGATTTGGGATAAGGAGATCTCTTTTTTTCTTCTCTCTCTCTTTTCTGCCTTTTCGTCGCGATAATTCATGTGCTCATGCAAATAAGACTCTATGTAAGTTGACTTTTATAATCTGGGAGATTAATGCTGTAACATGCGTGCCTGAATGGATAGAGGCGAGAGGTTTTTCTCTGTGAAAAATTAGGGAGACATATTTTGTTTCTCTATGTCTGAGAATTCTATTTTCGCTTTTCGTCGTGCAGCTTTTTTTTTTTATTCAAGAGGCGGACGCAATAAATATTGTTTTAGGAAATGGTAGGAGAAAATAATAAAACTCAATTTTATATCTGATTTTTGATTTGAACTTTTTAGAAGACAATATAAACAAAAGTTCTGTGGTTAAACAAATGGAATCTCGACTATTTGTTCAAATGTGCAATGTAATAAATTGAAAAAAAAAAAAAAAGGCGTGTAATACTTTAATAAATTGAAAAAAATTACTTTTAAAAATGCCAAAAAAAAAAAAAAAAAAAAAAGATACTGTTCTATGTTCTAAAAATTATCAAGATTTTTAATATAATGAGAATGAATTAAGATTAAGAGAAAATTCCGATGAATTATTTAGTTTAATACTGCCATTTATAACAGAATTAAAGTTAAAAATTCTTAAATTACGATAGGGAAAAAAATCATAATTTTTCAAATATTAACAAACAAATAATTTATGATACATTTCTTGAATTAAATTTTTTTTTTTTTTTTATCTTAAAAATTTATTCAAATTTGGACTTTATTTTTAGAGATTTTTTTTTAAGATTATTCTTGAACTATTTCATTTAATATAATTTTAATTTTTAAAGGCAAGAAATTTTTCTATAGATGGTTTCTTTTATAAAATCTTTAAAAAGAAACACAAAATATTTATTTTGAATTACTTTCTAGAATTGAATTTGTTCTACGTGTTTTAATCATGTTACCAGAAAAATATGTACAATAGTAATAAATTTATTGTTAATGATAGGAAAATTATTTTTATATTTTGCTCTTCTTTTATAAATTTTCTTTCATTCTTTTTTTATCAATAGATTATTATTACGGGCTTTACTAAATTACATAAAAATCGTATTATATGCAATTAATTATTATCTAATTATTACATTGATTCAGTAAATAATTTTAAAAATTAAAATTTAATAATAATTAATAGTATTTCATAATAATAATATATTCAATAATTAATAATAATTAATATATTTTCTTATTGATTTAATAATAATTTATTTAATACTGTTTTATGTTCTAAAATTATAAAGATTTTTCAGTAACAAAGATTATGATGAAAATTTCGCTGAATTATTTAGTTTAATATTGGCGTTTATAACAGAATTAAAATAATTTCATAATTTTATCGTAATTTTATTTTAATATTCTTGAAAATTAAAAATTTAAAATGTTTTTTCCGGGCTTAAAAATAATCTAATTATGTATTTACTAATCAACACTAATTAAAGTTAACAATTAAGGACCAGGAATATGGCCGAGGGAAACATGTATTTGCATTCTTATTAAATTTTAAACCAGTAGCATGTAATACCGGATAGTATACCAGTTACCGGTTACTGGTATACAGTAGCATGTACTACTGGAATGCCAGTAACCTGTGTATTCCGGTAGCAAAAGTATTATATTTACATTTTTAACTACAATTAAAATAGGCAAAGATTACAATTAAAATAGGCAAAGATTACAATTAAAATAGGCAAAGTTAGATTGATAAAACCACTTTGAATTAATACTATTATGTAAAAAAATCGCAAATCGTTTCAAAAGTAAATTGAACATTTTCAACAGTTATGGAATTCAAAAAATAAAATTGCGATCAGATGAAATAAAAAGTTTCCTTTCAATGAAACCTATCCTTAAGACTTGAATGATGGAGATTCTTCCCATGGGAAAAAGTATTTTTTTAAAAATTATTTCATTTCCTTTATTAAGTTTGTGGGAAAACAAAATATTTCTCAATGGCAAGGAAATAGTGCTTATGTGGTTTTAAAAATAACAATAATAATAAATAAACAAATAAATAAAATAAAGAGAAGGGAAAAAAAAAAAAGAAAGAAAGAAACTGTAGGTATATTTGGGAGTTAAACATGAAATATAATTCTGAAAAAAAATATTAAATTATACGATGCTCAATTCCAGATTTCCCTATCAATTTCCCTTTGACGGTAATTTTCCGCCATGGCTTGCCTAATAGCGAAATAGAACTAACAACCGCAAGCTCTACCACTTTTTCCCAGTGTACGAAAGACAAATAATAAAAAATAGGGTTTTTACAAGTGGATGTAATGGATTTAAACATATAGTACTAATAAAACATATTTCACGCCATATTACTCTAGGTCCTTTGAACTCGGCCGGCGATTTTTTTCTTTTACTTCTTCCAAACAAAATGACACATTTCGTCTTTACTTTCCACTCGCCAAATTGCCCCAAAAGCGGTTTTTTAACTCTTCGATAAACACTGTTTTGGATTCAATCCCAACCAGCAGAATCACAATTTTCGGTTTAACAGAGGGAAAAAAACGGAAAGAAAAATAAAGAGAACTACTACATATACATAAAATAAATCCTCTCGTCATCAGAACCCATAATAGAAGACTCTTCATCTATGTTTACCCAAGCATAATACTGTAGGACACATCAGTCTGTGGCTTGTTTTTGTTGTCCTGGCTAATAGCAAGCTGTAGTTCTTTGGTGTGTCTTCATTATTTTACTGTTGTTGTATTGAAAAAGGTGAGAAACATTTCCGAATTGACATTTGTTGTGGTAGATACAGACAACCTTCCTACAGTAGGGCATTTCTACAGCAAATTTTGATAATCAACAATTGTAGTTTTTGAGAAAAACAATTTGTAATACCTTTGATCAAATGTTGTTTTGCTAAATGTATTCCCTAATATTAGGAAATAATAATAAATAATATTCCCTAATAATCAAATCAAATAATATATATTTGTGCGAAATCTTTTTTTTTTTGTACCATTTATATACACGTATCAAATTTATTACTCAGAAACTGGCTACCATGGTACATGGCGGCAACTTGTATTTTTTGTTTAGATAATTAAAAAATAGCTTCATTTAGTGCTAAAAGATATAATCCAACTCTGCAATATTTCAATTATTAGATTTCACTCGAGATTACACAATAAATAACTACTTTTAAGAATATTACTTATCGGCATTCCTTGCTACAGCCATGCATTCAATGAACAACAGAAACTTATCATTACAAAGAAAAACCTTCGGTTCCGATGATAAATAATTCATAATTCTGCCATTAATTGTTGAAAAATTATGAATGTTTAAAAATAATATATTTTGAAAATGATTATTAAAAGTTCTCCGAAAATCTCTCAATGCTGTAACAATATGAAAGAGTCCCATCCAAATGCGTTACTTTTTTAGCAATCAGTGATGTTAAAAAATTTCCATCTTTAGACGCATTCTGCTATTTTAACCCCAGCTTTTTTTTTATGATATAGTTCCTTATATCATAAAAAAGTGGATTGATAAAGTGAAAAGTAGATTGGTTCTGCTTCTACAACTATTTCGAACTGTGATCACCGATTCCTTTGCAGTAATTTAAAACTGAGCATTTCAATTAGTTTTGACGATACTTGTTTAATTAATTTCATTGTTAATTAATCAAAATTATAAATGTATAAAAATAATAAATTTTGAAAATTATTATCAAAAGTCTCTGAAAATCTCTCATTGCTACATCGAAAGGAAAAATTCCCCTCTAAATGCGTTACCTTTTAACCAATCCGTGATGTTAAAGAATTTCCATCCGACTTTAGAGGGTTCTACTAATATCCCAGCTCTTTTTCAATTCCTTCTATTAGCTCACACTCTCCCTATATATTTCTTTTTCAAATTTTGAATCGTTAATAAAATATTTTTTTTTATTCATCCACTCAAGTTCAAATACATTTTTTAACTTGTAGTGGATGACACTTTATGTTGATACATTTTTAAATATTAATTCATTCATTAAATTTAATTAATTAATTTTAGTTTTTTTAATTTAATTGCATATATCTACCAATAGATGGCGCCAGATAAACTTAAAAAAAATGAATGAAAATTATTTATAAAGGATTTTCTGCAATATAGTGAGAAAAAAGTAGGAATCGACTTTTAAAAAAAATTGTTTTATATTACTTGTTAAAAATCAGTTAAAATATTTCCGTCCGACTTTAGGGGTTCTACTAATATCCCAGCCCTTTTTTTTTTTATGTTATAATTCCAAGTAAAAAGTGAATTAGTTCTGCTTCTTCAACTATTTCTAACTGTGATTACTGATTCCTTTGCAGTAATTTAAAAACCGAGCATTTCAATTAGCTTTGAAGATACTTGCTTATTTATTCCATGTGCGGATGTCGCGTTGCATTTCTTTTTCGTTCACTTTCAGTTGTTGTGGTGAAGCAGGCAACGCAAAAGGGATGACTTTACTTTTTTTATTTTATATTTTTCTTTTTCAATCGTCTTTCTGCGGCTGACTTTTGATTTCATTTCATTTTCGTAACTACATTGTTATCTGCTTCTTCAGGAAGCTTCTGTTGATGTGAAGAATTTTTTTTTCTTTTTTCTATTCTTGATTAAGTCTAATTTGAAGAAAGACTTTTATTGTTACTTATTTATTTTTGTATTATTAGTATGAATGGAATTTTTTTTATCCTTCTGTTTTATTGGTATATTTGTTTCCTTTTTTTTTTTTTTTTTAGTAGAGATTAAAATTTTGCTATTGTATTTTACCGATACTGTTTTTATTATAAGATTGTATTTCCATAATTACAACTCATAGTTTATAAATAATTACCAAAATATCAATATTTTGTTAATTATAATATATTTAATATAAAACGTAAAAAATATTAAAAAAAGGTTGAAAATAATTAACCATTTTAACCTATGGACAATAAATATCGAAAATGACAAACTAATTATCTAATATGCGAATAATTAATAAACATTGAACTAAACTCATATTAATAACAATATTAAAACAATTAAATTAAATTCATATTAATAACAATATAAGAATTGAATTAAATTCATATTAATAACAATAGTATAACAATTGAAGTAAATTCATAATAATAACAATAGTATAACAATTGAAGTAAATTCATAATAATAACAGTATTATAACAATTGAATTAAAATTGTATTTTCAAATTGCGCCTCATAGTACGCAAATATTTATTAAAATATGAAACTCTTTCGTTAATTATAAGATAAGAGTACTCGTCTGAGATGATAAAAAATAAAAAGAGTGAAAGTAATTAATCATAGTTTTAATCTATCGACAATAAATAAAAAAAATTACGAACTAATGATCTAATATGCGAATAATTAATAAACATTTTATTAATATTAACTAGATTGAATTAAATTCATATTAATAACAATATTATAACAATTGAATTTAATTTATATTAATAATAATATTATAACAATTGAATTAAAATTGTATTTTCAAATTACATATCATAAATTGTAAATATTTATCAAAATATGAAACTCTTTTCTTAATTATAAGATTACAATATGAAACGGCAAAAATATATATAAAGATTGAAATAATCGATCATAATTTTAATCTACATACGATAAATATCAAAAATGATAAACTAATTACCGAATAGATGTGTGAATATTTAATAAACATTTTTTAATATTAACTGAATTGAATAAATTCATAATAACAATGTTAAAATAATTGAATTAAATGCTTATTAATAATAATATTAAAACAATTGAATTAAAATTGTATTTTCAAACTGAAATCCATAACTTGTAAATACTTATCAAAATATGAAACTCCTTCGTTAATTATAAGATAACGCTAATATAAAAAATAAGAAAAAAATATGAAAAAAAAGATTGAAAATAATTTATCATAATTTTAATCTATCGACAATAAATAACAAAAAGGACAAACTAATCATCGAATATACATGTGAATAATTAATATTTTAATAATATTAATTGAATTGAATTAAATTCATATTAATAACAATACTAAAACAATTAAAAATTTATATTAATAACATTATAACAATTGAAGTAAATTCATGTTATTAACAGTATGTTTTATAACAATTGAATTAAATTTATATATTTAAATGAATCAAACATAGATTTTTCATTTGAGTAATTCCCTAACAATTTTTTTAATTAAAGGGGCCTGATGGCCGAGTGGCTAGCGCTGTGGGGCTCGGTACCACAGGTATCGGGCTCAAATCCCGGCGTTGCCATGGGTGTTTGTAATGGTTCGAATCCACTTTAAACCGTAGGTTCCAGTCCTAACAGGATCGTAGAGTGTTGCTGGGGGGCATTGGTACTCAACGTCCGTAGCTTATCTTCAAGTTACACGCCCCCTTGGTAGTGCAAAGTGGGTAACCTCGGTGCAGGTCTTATGGCATAAAAGATCATGGTCTATTTGCCACCTGCACTAGAAAAAAATTTTTTTTTTTTTTAATTAAACAAGAATATGTTAATGTAGCACTTGATTTTTTTTTTTTTTTAATTCTAGTCAATTACAATTAATTTAATATTCCATGTAAATAATTGTATATAAAACCGTATAAATAACACCAAAAGTTATAAATAACAATGAATTAAATTTTTAAAACGTAATTCTCTGTAAGGCGCCTAATGGCCGAGTGACTAGCATTCGATGCCGCAGGTGGCGGGTTCTAGTCCCTGCGGTACCATGGATGTTTATAGTGGTTCGGAAGCCATAAGTCAAAAATCTATTATAACTGTAAGAGCGTTGGGTGTAGGGCTGACAACCCTACCCAGTAAAAAGAAAACATCTGTTTCGACATCTGCCAGTAGGTAGACGGCCTTGGCCTACCATGGGGTTGTTGCGGTAATGATTGATGATGATGATGATTATGATGAATTATCTTTAACTTTTGCAAACAAAATTTTAATTAATCAATGGAAAACTACTAATTATCACAGTTAGATCTTATGATTTGTTTCCATTGACAATTCTATATAAATCCCTTTTATATTGACGCTAAAAACATCCAAAATCATGCTATTTTTCTCGCATTAAATTTATCAATAATTATTTCAAAACCACGTGTAATTAATTATACGCCACTGCATATTAGCGAAATGAGGAAGCGATAATCCGCTAAAGTCTCTGCATTAATTAGAAGCTTTTTCTCGTGAAGACCCCGAAACAATGAACCCAGGTTGAACGATTTCAGGAAGTTCGCTGAATTTTTAAACCGCAAGCCCAAATCTAAGTAACGATTTCCATTACGCACATGTGAAACGACTGCAGCACCAACTTTTCTGCATTTTGTATGATATCCCGGGGCAGAATGCATTCATCTTGATAGTGTTCAGTGAAATAATAATAGTTAATCCTTTGTGCTTGCACAAGTTTATTGAGGAAGAAAAGACCTCATTTCTTTTGTAAAATGAGCAAACCTTCTTTTTTATATACCTGAGAATTTATTGAGCATTCTGTAATATCATCCAGGAGAAGGATTAAAGAGAATAGTCTTGTTTTAAAGAATAGATTAATATTATAATGTTTAATCTGAGAATCGCATTTATATAACAATATGTTTTTCTCGTAGACATCTGTAACACAAGTAAATTAGCGCCACCGATCGCTACATTAATTGCTGTTAATTGTTTTGTTATAAAATGACATGGTGCAATCTTGGAAAAATATGATTTTGAAAATTGTAATTTTGTAAATCTGATGCTAATCTCATGTTATAAGTTCCTTTCGATCAAAAACAAATGCAATTTATTGCTTTTATTTGTGAAATATATGAATGAAAATAGAGCGAATAATTCTAGGTTTAATGTGTACCTTGAAATGATGTTAATTCTATTTTTGTGTGTGTGTCGGAAAATTATTATTATTATTATTTTTTTTTTAAATTCAATGTATTTCTTATTTCAGTTGTTTTAAAACCTTAATTAAATGGAATTATTCTGTAATGCATGTACTACTTACAATTCTTACGTATACAATTTTTGATAATTTAAAAATTTTTTTACTAAAATATTTCTTGAAAATAATATCTTCGACTGTCAAAAAAAAATTTGTATCTTAAATGTAAACACTTAAATAAAAGAATTTTAATCGAATAAATTATTTGTAAAACAGGTGAGCATTTTATTTTTTGAGAAATTAGTTTCAAATGAGTATATCGGATTGCTCCCGAATATTTTAAAGAATTTGTGCTTTAAAATATCCGGATATATAGAACATATATGTATTAATTTAAGATATCAGTTTTCTCGTCAGTTATTCAAAGAAATATCAACAATTAGTGATAAAGTTGTTAATATTTAAAAGATGCTTTTATCATTACTATTTCGGATATTTAAAATTGCTTTAATTCAACATGTAATACTTTTTGCTTTAGAGTAACAATAAAAAACATGCATTATTATCCTTCATCAGGCTATAGCAATTCCGAAATTCATTGAATGATGGAATTTTTTTTTATAATTTAAATTTTAAGTTTTGATATAACCTCATCTACTTTATTAAATTTATGATGTTATTTATATATAGGGACTGAGTAATGAAAAAAAAGATATTTAATATGAGAAGATGTATAAAATTGCTTTTATTTAAATTTTAAAATTTTGTTTTTGTTCTACATTTGTTTATTTTTCTAACACTACATAGAAAATGGCAAGAAATTTTACATAATTTATATTTTGTAATGTACGATGCCAGGGTGATTCAGATCTGAATCGACACCTGATTTCATACGAGGCGAGAACAACTGTGTTGTCACCAAGAATATATTGCCTTCCTCACGCTTAAAAAATGCGACTTCCAGAGATCTTCCGAGTTGTGCAAGAACCTAAGAACTTGCAAACATATATATAAATGTGATTGATATCAATAGGAATAAAATTTCCAGGGGTACGTAAGGTTCAATAATTGAGAGTTGCATGTCTCTCTTTCGTCATTCCACTTTATTTTTATGCGGTTTTTTTTCCCTCGTTCTCTCCAGCTAGACATGACAGCTCCAGAAGCTCAGTCGCAATTAAGTAAAAACAAATCTCGCGCAAGGGGGATGTCTCCTGACCGATTACCAAACCGAGAAGCCTATCTTCAGACATTAATTACCGTGGATGCCCTGCTCACACACGTAACATGGGCCGCGTTTATAGGGGGTGGGTCTGCAGTGCCCAAACGAGGGGAGGCCTTTTTGGCCAGAAGAAAACTTCTAATTAATGCCTTGGTCCCGACCGAAGAATGCAGCAATAGCGTGATGGAAAGTCCACTTCCACCGAGCCATTAGCCATCCCTGCGTCTCGCGTGTCCGTAGCTTTCGCAGTGACAGAGGCCGTGTAAACAGGCCTAATGACAAGGTAGTATCTCCCCTGCCCTCGGGGTAACCAATTAAAATGGAACTCTGCGACGCTTCGATGCACATACGCGTCTCGTATAATCCTTTTTATTAATGTCAACAGTTGGAATGAAAATGGTGGTGGGTTTTTTTTTTTTTTTTTTTTTTTTTTTTGCTTCTTCTCTTCCTCAACCTTTTCTTCTGCTTCTTCTGCTCATTGGTATTGATAATGATCGGGCATTTATATTTTCCTCTTTATGTATTTATTTTTTTTCCATGTACACCATGTAGTATTTTCGGAGGTTTTCGTGGTAGCTCTTAAAGGAAAGTAGACTAATTCTAAGGTATTAGTGGGTTTTGATTAATTAATCGACAGAAATTCTTGAGCGAGTGGTCGATAGTCCAATCCGTTTTTTTCTCTCTTCCTTTGAAGGCCATTGGACCTTTTAGGGGATTATTTCTGTCCACTCTTCGAAACATTAACTGTCATGTGATATAAGTATTGATGAGCCTTCTATGGAAGTTGTAATATGTTCTGTTAGCAGAAGTTCCTATTTAATTGCTTAAATAGAATTTTCATTTCATTTCATATTTTATTTTTCTTATTATTAAAATATTTCATGACCTAAAGCATCGATACTTTATTGTTATCCATTTACTTACATTTACATATTACACTTCAGAATTCTAAACAACTTTTAAACATGAAATACGCATTATACACTTTACCATTTTCGAGTATAATAAAAGTAATTTTTCTGAAATATCTTTTTTAATACATTTATGGAATACGAGCAAACACATTTTTAAAAACATGAAAGAAATTAAATAGTTAAAATTGTGCAGTACATTGCATTATACTGTAATAATATTTTATATGAGGAATATGGTATTTACTTTAAAAGTATTGTGTTGTAGAAATGGGATATAATTTTAATAATATTGCTTAAAAGAATATTGTTAAAAGTGGTATTAATTGAGGTAAAAGTTTCATAAATCTCTTTGAAATACAATTATAAAAATTGAAATTTAGGTAATGTAACATATAAAAATAAAACGATTTAAAATTGTAATTTCATGTATCGTTTAATCATAACTAACACTTGAAAATAGCATTTTACAAAAAACTCTAACTCAAATATTTAAATGAATTAAAAAAAAGTATTGAAAATGGATATTAATATTGCATGTGAGTTATTTCACCAAGTACTTTTAAAATTTAAAAATTTTACGGAAAATTTCAAAGAAATTTGATTTTGAAAATATTAGCGAGATATATTCTAATATAAAAATTTCAAAGCACTTTGCTTTTAAAAGTTTTTTTAATCATTTTTATCTACCAGTTAAATTAATTTTTTTTTTTTTTACAAAATTATGAATAGTTTTTGAAATTTTTCAATAGAGCATACTACCTACTTCTTCTGTAGCATCAAATCTATACATTGATAAATAATAGTCTTAAAATATATAATTGGATGTATTTTTAAAGATATTAATAAATTTCACCCATTAAAATTCCTAAATGGGGCCATTGATTGAAAGTAGATTAAAAACTAATACATTTATATCATAAGAGGCGTAATATTTGCTACAGAGACTTATTATTTAACATTATAATTTATTAATATATTTAAAAAAGGAATAATTTTCCTAAGAGATATAGTGTTAAATACTGTTTAATAACTTCAGAATTAATGCATCTTACTATTTTAAAATAATCGAGTTGAATTTTTTAATGTGAATTCTAAATTTTTTTTCTCATTGTATTAAAATAAACAATTAAAGAAAAATCTATTTCAAGGATAATTTTAAACATTTCAAAAAAAAAAATTATTAGTTCAATAGACCTAGGCCAAAATGTGTTCAGATTCCTTGATATAGCAATTCTTTAAAAACTAGTAAAATTTCTAAATAGAAGGGAAAATGTCCTACGTAAAATCAAGTTAAAAGTAAATAAATTAATTTTATTTTTGGAGGTAAAAGTAAGTTGTTTTCTTCTCATACATTCATTATCGCAGTGAAACAGCATTTACAGAGAATATTATAATTAATCGTTATACGAAAAAAATTTAATTACATTCATAAAATGTATCGACATCATAAAACCGAATTTAAATTATCAATTATGTAAATATATATTTAATAAATTATTTTCATTAAAGTAAAATTAAATTTTTGATTGTTCTGATTTTAAAAAAATGTTACGCCTGTAATTTGTCTTAACTTATTAGCCATGATTTAAAAATTAAAATTATAAAAGAAAAATAAGTGACCAATTTGTGCAATTAAAATTTAATTAGAATTATTAATATTATTCGGTCTTGGATTATAGTTTATTCCAATGTTCATTCAAACAATATATTTTTGCAAAAACTTATGTTATGTAATTATATTATTGTATTATAAATTTATTGATCTCAATTTCTGGTATTATTCATTTGTGTAGAAAAATCTCTTCGGTAATATTAATAAAATTAAGCATTTCTTGACTAATTCTTCAAAATATTTATCGATATTTTAAAGAGTTTTGTTTTCTTCTAAATGTTATTAAAAGTTTCCTCAGATTGTATTTAAATGGGATATTTAACATGCTAAATAAAAAGCATTTACTTTTACTAAATTTTTTATATTTTTTTACTTACAGGTAATCTTAGTCCATTGTACTTAAACACAAGACTCACTGAGACTTTGCCTCAGCCCAGAATAGTCCACGACTTTTCACCGTATGGACTGAGACCCTACGATTTTGCTCGGCAACTTCTTACCTCACAGACAGCGGTTAACAAAATACTTGGTAAGATTTAAATTTAACTTTCATTGCATTTCAAAAAAAATAAACAATTAAAGATCCTTAAATAGCCTACTAAAATGATAGTATAATTCTTTTTAAACTAGTTTCAGAGAATATTTTGACAAATAAGGATGTAATATTTCTTTTCCATATGAAATATTTTAGCATTCGAGAGTTTCTCATGATACAATCATCTAACAGTCACATGCATTATTATTTGATATCTATAATTGAAGTTGAATAAATTTATAATATAAAATTGTAACAATTGCGATTCTTAATTAAGTTAAAGTTACGATTAGTAAATTATAAGGATATGATATATAAATGACGTTACTATTCTGATTCGCATTTCGAAATTCTATTTTCCATTCAATTCAGGAGAAAATTTGTTTAATTATTCTCATTTTTCTATTTTAAATACGAAGTTATCAAGATAGATATTTTGCGTAACATCCAGTCTTTAGAAATCTTCTTTTTATTCAATTGAGGCTACAGGAGATTTAGATATTAATCAGGTGATTTTTAAACAAGTAATTGCTCCTCTCTCCTATTTTATACTTTGTTTATTTCTTAAGTAATTTTTTTCTGTAGTTCTTTTCGTTTTTAAATCTTTTGTAAAAAATAAATTGCGCCATCTAAATAATAAGCCAAGTAAATCAAATGCAAAATAATTATGATTTCTCTAGATAATTACAAAAAATGTTTATGCTTTTTTTAAAGAATTTTTATATAAAGTCACATGATAAATTGATGTATACTGTAATGTTTAATTGAAAGAAAAATGAGGGGTATAAAAATGATTACACTTTATTAGATGACGAAATTCTGATGAACCACAAATAAATCTATCTCACACTTTTTTTGTACATTTTCATATTTGTGTGTATGTCACTATGCAAACGTCACTCTTTTCTTTTTTCGTTATTAGTATCGTGTATATTAAAAATAGATTGCAAGACTAATAAATACTCAGAATAAAATAATATTATTGCGAATGATCAAAGTATTTTCTCAAACATTAATGCTAATATACATTAAAAAAATAATAATAATAAAAATTCGGGACTCTTCCAAGGAAGATGTTTTTATGTTTAATTACTAAAAAATAGAATTAACAATATATACTCGGGACAAATTTGTGCTGAATTTAATAAATAGCCAAAATATATTTGATTCTGCTTCAGATGGAATTGAATACTTTTGACTATTAATAGGAATGATAGATTATGAACGGTAAGGCACACTTGGATGCAATTTGGATGTAATATTTGTACATATGAAATATTTCAGCAACTTCCCATTATACAATCACATAACAGTCAAAGGCATTAATATTTAATGTCTTTCAACATTAACGGATTCAAAGTTACTTAAACAGAAAATAAAGAGTATTAAGAATTAATGAATAATTTCTTATAAAAAAATGTTCGAATCGAAACGTTGTAGGGGAAAAAAAAAAAATTTCGAAAGTTGCATATTACGCTTGCTCCGAAAACAATATTTTTAACAATTAAATAACTTTAATTTCAGATAAATTTATTATCTTAGCTTTCATAATAGAATATATATATATATATATATATAATAGAATATAATAGAATATATATATATATAATACTAGACCATTTCATTTTTGATGGTTTGAGAAGACCTCAAATGGTTTAAAAACTTGATATCAGGAAATATTAACGCATAGATTTATCTATATGAAAATTCACTTACATGCCATTTATTAAATAATAAACGCTGTAGTTCTCTCCAGTTTAAGGATTTTACACTTATTTATCGAAAAATGTATTCAATGGAGAGTTACTATTCATAACGATTTATCTGTTGCGCTCTAATGGAACAAATCCCCACGGGGTACGCTAGTGTAGTAATATGAATATAAATCTCCTGCAGGAAAAAAAAAAAAAGGGTGGGCGAAAGAGCAGGTCCGCCCTCCCCAAAGTAATAACGAGTTTTGTGTTTCCCTTTTTTTTTTCTCTTTCTCTCGAAGGCTGCCGTATTACTCAGAGCAATAAATGATCTTTGACTCATTAAACGCCCGTGAACTGCTATTACCATAAAGGTGTAAACTTACTCAGGGAAGTTGGAGTGATTACCCACGGCTTTCACTCCATTTGTCTTTCCTCGGCTCTTTACGGTAGGGAAATGATTAAGAAGACGTTTTTGGAGATTATGAATTTGTAATGAAATGATAATACTTGTCGCGCTTTTTGTTTTATTTTAAAAATACTTAAAATGGCGATGATGTCTATGGGGGAGATAGTTGTCACCGTAAGTTAAGTTTTTAAGCGCTGTAAACCTGCATGCATGTGAACTGATAATGATAATGGAAATAAAATGAAAATGATGACGTAGTAATCAAGTGCTGAGTAATAAAATTTTAAATGAGGCATTAAAGCGTTTAAACAAACCTGTCAACGGCATTTTTAAAATAAGAGCTCATGCATTTATGTTATAAATAGCTTAATCACATCAACACTTTCTTTCAAAAAGTTAAAGAAATGTTTAAAAACTGTTAGTTAAATAGAAACCAAAAAGTAGTTTCCCGTTTAATATATTCTCATAACTTTAACTTCCTTTATTTAAATTATCATTAAATTTGTTTTATTATGCAATAATTTATACTTAATATTGCTTATCGACAAGAAGTATTTTACGTTTCTCAACTTAACCTCTTAATTTTGTTGAATATTGTATAAATATTGATAATATTATGTTCAGTTAATAAATAATTTTAGCATTGAAATTTATTAAAAACCAACCGTTTTCAAACAATTCTTAACTAACACATGATAAAATTACATTGACATTATAACTTCTTCGAAATAGAACTTTAAAAAAAATTACGTTTGTTTTGATTGCATTTATCTAATTTTATACCGATAACAATTCCCTGAAAAAGTAGCAAAAGAATTTCGAGCAAATTACAAAAACAATAAACACACAAAACAATTCCCATAATACTGTAAAAAACTAATGATAAATAACAATTGAAAACATTTCGTACAATGCTAAGGCCTACTAATACTTAAAATGTTCCATAAATATAATGCCACATGCTAATTTCTCTTTTATGGTAACATAATGCAGGATTTTGAGTTCCATTTTTTGCGACCTTAATTTCTATAATCTAGTGAAAATACTTAAAACCTGCAGGAGTCATGTAATAAAATATTGTTTGGGCCTCCATTCTGGACGTTTTCTGTGTCTACAATTTTTTACAAATTTATTTTATTTTACTTATCATTATTATTATCTTTAGATTAAGCAATTTTTAAAAAATGAATGATCAGTATCTCTAAAGAGAATAGCCATGAAATTACTCTATTGTTCTTGTTACAGTGCTTTCTGCGAAGCCTAGACGCTCATTTTTTTCACACTCAGTTTCCCAAGTTCCCCTACGTCAGCACAATGCACTCAGCACAAATAACAATACGAATTACGCGACTCATTTCTCCCATTCGCTCTTAATTGCTACTCCCGGAGTCCAATGGGAAGGGAGCGGCGAGTGTGCTTTTTCCGTGCGCAATCTGCGTGGGCGGGAGAGCGTGCATGGTCGTGCATCGCTAGCCCGCCACCATCCAGATGTTTTGCGCGCACGGCTCTCCCATTGGTCACATGATAATGAGATGTAAAAGAGCGCTTTTATGTCAACGCATTGTCATCGGCCGCCTTTCATTACCGTTCCGGTAATAATGCGGTAATTTGGTCATTATTATGAAGTAATGCATTATGGGAAACATGTAAGGACTTTTTGCGGAGGCGAAAGAGTAGGTTACCTAGTTTTGGAAAATGATTTTGAATGAGTGTGCAAACGTATCTTTGAATGGCGGTTAACAATGAGTTATTTTTATCCTCTTCAGAATAACAAATCCGGGAAATGGGTTTAGTTGGGTAGCTTCAATGGATTGCAGCAAATTGCGGAAGTGTGTTTGAATGCTTGCTGTGATAATAAACTGCTTACAATGCATTAAAAACATGTTTTACAAATTTAAAAGAAAGGTGATATCAATAAATTAAAAGTTTGTTCATTCTGTTTGAAAGAATAATATCAATGCATAAAAGCGGATCAAATCGATTTAAAGAATGGATATCTTTTAATGAATTTTATTCTGTTTTCATATTACACATGCGATCTTTATAAAATTCAATAAAATATAAATAAATATTCAAATGGGGAATAAGAGGGAATAACATAAATTTAAATAGGGAATTTGATGCTTGAAATGAATTTTAAAATTAAATTCAATTGTCCTTTTTTTTTCACAAATGATTTATATATGTCTATAAAATAATTATATTAGAAACATTAAATTATTCAATAAACATTCAATAATTCAAACATTTATTATATAATAAACAAACAAATCAAATATAAATATATATTCAATCTTCAAATAATTATCTTCAATAATACAATTCAAATTCAATCAACATTCAATACAATATATTAAAAACATTCTATAATTTTATTTGTGAATATTAAACAAATAATGAAAAAAATATCAAAAATAAGCCTTCATTAAACAAAAATAATTTCATAAAAAATAATATAGAATAAATAATAATACTGGGGTTTTAAAAACTTTATGAAGACTTGAATTTTCTTTAATAAAAGTTAAGTTTCATAAAAAAAAAAAAAAAACCGTATATTTATTTTGCTTTCTACATTAACTCGCAATGTAACACCAAAATAAGAAGAAAATCATTGTAATTACAAAAATGTGAAATTCAAAGTTTTTGTGCGTAACTGCTAGTAAAATAATCTAAGTATTGACTGTCTTCCTAAATGAAGACCTCGTTGCACAAATATCGCATCGGTTTAAAATAAAGTACCCAAACACCTTTATGCTTCTCCACACAACAACCTCTGAACCCTTAAGGCAAATCGCCAGGAATAATATTTACCTCCAAAAACCCCCAGTAGCTTCTGTCCGTACAACCAGCATGAATCACATCTATAAATCAAAGCCGTCATCATTTGAATTATGATTCTGTTATAAGCGGTGCTTTTTTATAGATAAACTCGCTAGGAGATATCGCGCTGTGTATCATTAATCTAAAGACAGTTAACATCCACATTAGGCTTCTTCGACCAAGGATACTTCTTAATAAGCACTGTCTGCAGAGACATTTGACTTCTGAAGAAGTGTCTTTATATGCTTTGGATCTCCTATTTTTTTCTCCCCCTCTCTTTTCCCATTGAAGAGCAAATTGTGGTATTCGATTTGAGCAATTTCGGTCAAATAATTTACTGAAGGACAAGTTCCGAGAGAGAGATGTCATTAAGAAAAATGTTATTGCGTTAGTTTTTTCAAGAATTCAGCTGTGATTTCTGTAGTTGTTTAAGTGTTGCTATAAATCATGTCAGATACAGTTAGTATAGCGTAAAAAAAAACGAAATAACACGTTTTTGATAATTGGTAACTTACATAAATGATGATATTTAAAAACTAGCATAAGTTTAAACTAAAAATTTACAGTAGAATATTGAAATATATTGCGTGAACATTATGAAGAGCAATTATTGATACAAATTTATATAAGCATTCATAATTATTCGCATTGCAAAATAAAATCAGATTTTGTAATAACGAAATAAGAAAGATTGGCCAATACAAAAGAATGAAGTTTTGCTTTGTTGACTTATGCTTCTTTTGAATATGTATAAATTGAGTAAAATCAATATTTGTCAGTCGTTTAATGCCTGTCATATATTAAATTGTTTTTGTTCTTAGATATTTATATTGCGAAAATGTAGTTAATGAAAAAGAAGCACAATAGCTTATTTAAATGCATAAGTTTCGCAACAATTTTGAGCCCATATCAAATTCTTATAATTTTACCTTTACATACTAAACGATTGAGGGAATTATAACTTATGGAAAAATTATTATTAAATTTCTTGTTCTAGCTAAAGGTTTTATAGCTCAAAAATACATAAGTATAGAAGTTAAAAAAAAATCTTAGATTCGACAGCACTTATTTCTCAGGAATTTAAATTAATAACATTAAAGCAAAATTTTTTATACTTTTATTAAATATGTATATATATATATATATTATTGTTTGACATTTTTTAAAGTTAAATAAATAGCCCGTTATATTACAGAACAGCAGAGCAATTATTTGCTATTTATTAAAAATGAAAGTATTTTGATGAATGCTAAATAAGTTAACTAGTTGATAGTAGTTAAAAATTGTTGTATAAACTAACAAGATGATTATAGTTATTAAATTAATGAATTGTAATTATAGAAATGTAAAAAAATTTATTTATACTTTGTTTGTTGCTTTATCGGAAATAATTCAAGCCTGCAAAATTGAAAATTAATGCATATTACTTTTGCAGTAATCATTTATTTTTCAAAATCTGTGATTTCTAATTTTAGTTTTTTCAGCATTCATTAATTAATCTTGAAAAAGAAAATAGAAATATGAAATGCAACTGTTATAAACATTTTTCCTATTATATTTATAACATTATAGATGTTATAATAATTAAAAAAATATCATTTATTCTCTATGCTCGATACCGAATGTAGAGATAACAGTACGACCGTATTTTTTATGATATATTATTATTAATTTTAAAGGCTCTAAGTTAAAGAAAAACGGGGTTCACAATAAAACAAAGCATTTAATTTTTTTCCTTTAATTTATTTCATCAAAAATAACGGTAAAATTTAAACAATCATATTCCTTTTAACGAAAAAAATTCTAGTTTATGTCAGAAAGCAGATCAGAATAGCTGAATTTGGATCAATATTTTTTACTAATAATGAATATTCGTGCGCTCTTTAAGAAATTTATTTTTGAATCAATGGAATATGAATTATGAATCTCGCAACACCTTTTAATTTTTTAAAATTAAAACGAATATTATCGATTTGGAATATAAAATTCAAGTAGGTTCTCAAGAATAATTCATTAAAAATTAAACAGTAAGTATTTATAAAGTGGAACTAATATAGAATTATAAATAGGAATTCGCCCTTTTTATTTATTCATTCTTTTTGCAACGAAAGGCAGTCGCCATGGTTCCAGCTATCTAAAAAATTATCCGGTATCTAATGACTTATCGAGGACATTTTTCGAGTAATTTATACCTCAGCCGGGCATGTCTCTTCTAAAAGCAAAAGTCGGCTAATTGGTGATCAGAGCACATATTTTTCAAAAAACTATCAGCGACTATTTTTTTTTTTTTTTTCGAGGGACGGGGAGGTAGAAAAGGAAGACACATAATGACACACTCTGAGAGATACCATAGCCCGAGGAGGTAGAGTTTGGACAGCTAGCAGTAAAACTATGACGAATGTGTTGGATAATTTTTTCCACCACCAGAATGATATTGGGAATTCGTTGTGCTGATGGTGGATAGGTATTTGATCGGTCTTGATTCTGGTTAAATTAATTTTCACCAAAACTTTCTTTTTTGGGTTTCTTTTCTTTTTTTCTTCTTTTTTGGCCTTCTTTGCGTTGATTGGCTGTTCATTTTCACGCATGGATGGAGTTAATCGTCTGCAAGCCTTCCAGCTCTAAGAAAATAATAGTGATAACTAATAGTAAACAACGTCAAAAGCCACTATAAAAAGTGAAGATTGTGGAGTGCATGACACTAGAATAAATTTTTGGTGAGGCTGTTTATAGCCGCGTATTTTATTTGTTTAAATTTTTTTTTATTGAAAATTGATGTATTAGTTCAAAAAAGGCAAAATCATTTATTTTCGGAAACAGTTGGCTCTGCATTCGGTTGATGTTTGGCTTAACGTATCATTATTTTTATGATGTTGTTTAGAAAAATTCGTAAAATAAACCTCTAATTTTCGCGCATTTTTCTGTAAACGAAAAATAATTCTTATTTCTTTCCTTTTTTTTCAATAAAATTTATCACAAATTTTGTGATAAAAACTTGTTTTTTATCTTATGAATTATCTAGATTCACTACAACTTAAGTATTCAATTTTTTTTTACTATATTAGAATACATTCAATTAAATTAGAATTTGCTTTTGTTCTAAACAAAAAGTCCACGCAAATAATGATATTAGTAACATGATTGTTTTTAGAAATATTAAAGATTGAAGTAAATTTCATAATCTGGAGAACGATATTTTGGATAATACTATAATGGACGTAGAAAATTATGATTGCCTTATTATAATAATTTTGCTACTCATAAATCTTCAGAATCTTTTATGATTAATTTCAAAATGAAATAATAAACAACATGAGTTTTTACAATGGCTTTATATTAAGAAATATAGTAATTTATAAATTCATTTTAATAATGATTTTATTAAAAAAACTATTATCAATTTAGATGAGACTTTTATATTTTTTTTTTTTTTGTAATTTTTTTTTCACATTTGATTAATCTATATGTTTCATACTTTTCATTATTATGTTTGCTGGTTTACTCGATGATAACATAATTACTTTCCAATCCAATATATCGAAAATCATGATTTAATTCAATATACATTTTATTTAAATAAATTATATTACTGATTAAGAAATTTTTAATTATATTGCCTTTATAATTTTTTTTCACATTTGTTTAACTTATATGTTTCTTACTTTACATCATTATGTTTGGTAATTTACTCAATGATAACTTAATTACTTTCTAATTCAATATATCGAAAATCATGATTTAATTCAGTATATTTTTATATAAGTAAATTAGAGTACTAATTACTAACATATCTTCAATTTACTTTTAAACATATTTTCGTCACGAAAAAAAGATGTTACAATGATGGAAAAACATACAGAAGGAATTAAGTTCAATGATTGTTATCAATAACAGTTATTTTCAATGCTTATATGCATTCCTTGTAAAAGTAACTATTATGAAAAAAAAAGTCAACGTTAACTTCCCGTAAGATTTAAAATGCATACCCTCCTAATAATGGTTCTTCCTTTCCCTCATTATTTGAATTTGGTGATTTTATTCATCTTAATGATGTGTTACATAGATATTTATTACTTAAAGCAATAATCTTTTAAGTTTGGTTAATGCCTACACATTTGCTGCACACTAAATATTAGAAACACATTAGCAATGTTTGTAGATCTTACTATTACGATAACGAAATTCTTTGTCATAATTGCAAAGTATCAATGTATCAGGAATGTAGCTATAGATAAAGGAAATAACTATTTTGTAAGCATATGTATTTATATAATTCAGATCCTAATTATAAAGTGAATAAATAAAAGTGTAAAAAATTTATATATTTGTTATTTGGTACATAGTGTTTTTCTACTACCTTTGATTATTTAAAAAGAATTTTATGGTATATTAATGTGAGTTAAATAAATAAGAAACTTTAATATCCAGAAAAATCTGAAATAAATTTACTTTCTTAGAATTCGTAAATAGTACGATTTATTAACAGAACTCGTGTAAATATTTTTAAATTTATAATTTTTTTTTCCATAGAAAATATTTAAAATGTTGAGCAATAATAAATATTTGTATATTGAGTTATTATGAATATTTTATTTTTAACATTTCATAAGAAAAATTAAATAAATATACTATGTTTGTCAAATAAAAGACAATATATTAAATAATTAAAGAAATAGAAATTTTCGATTTATTGAAAAAAATGGGAGATGTTTATTATATAATCAATTAACTCAAATTCTTTGTAGTATTTTGCGGAATATTGCACAGAATTTTCTTTTTTTTTATTTCATTTTGCGAGTTTTTCGAAATCATATAATATAAAGAGCCATGGCTTCAATACAATAGATTTTATGCATTGAAGCCATGGCCTTTGATTACATACTAAATTTCCACTACATACAAAGCAAAGGTCATGCGTTGAAGTAATGGCCTTTACACTGTATGTAGTGGAAATTTCAATTTTCTACATCACCTTAACAGTATCTGTAAAATAAAATCCTTATGCTTCACTAGTATTTCTCAATAATCGCTTATTGATAAATAAGAGAGTTTTAAATAATTTAGAAATTTCAATGAAAATTCATAGCCTATAGCATGTCTTAATAAATACTAAACTTTTAGTTTGTAGCTTCATTTAAATCCTGGAGATTTTAAATGAAATTTAATTTTTCCAACTTATTTAAATCTGAAGTATAACTTATTCACTAAGAAATAAAATCAAAATTACTTGCTTATTTGTTTTTTTCCAAAGATGCAAATATATTACCAATTCATTAATCCTATTAACTCACGATTTGATTAATAAATAAGAGATTGCAGTGTTTCTTAAACAAATTATTCGTATTTAATTTTTTGTCCGTAAAGTATTGTTCTCTTTTTTTCTCTTGTGTTCGTAAATAAGATGAGTGCATACAAACATTTATTTGTATATGTTTTTGTAAATAATTCTTTGTTATCTATGCTGAAATTAATTTTAAAATTTTTTTACCCAAATATAGTAGTATTACTTAATATGTTGGTGATGTTAAGTTACCTGATTTAGATGAAAATGACAGACCAGGTATTGCAGACTCTGAGTAAGCAGATGCGACGATTACTTGGTAGAAACTTTCTCAAACTCTAGTATGTTAAACTATTCCTTGAAGTAATTTTGAAAAATTCTTTCTTTTCCAAAGGTCGATATTACGAGACAGGATCTCTGCGACCGGGTATCATTGAGGCAGCAAGCCCAAAGTGGCCACACCCGTAGTCGTCGCCAAAATTGAACAATACAAGAGAGAGAATCCCACCATATTCGCTTGGGAAATCAGGGAAAGGCTCATATCTGAAGGTAAGACTCTTCTCCTTTATTCTTCGCGGTATTCATTTTAGGTGTAAGGTAAAAATGGTTAAAAGGAAGGCATTCATGCTTTAATCAAAGAAAAATTCGTTTTGGATTTAAACAAAAAAAAATGAGTAGTATGGCGCGCTTTTCATTTAGTTTTCACTCTGGTGTTAAGAACTCGCGTAACTATAGTGCGGGGGACTTCATAGAATTTCCAAAGAGGTCCAAAATGGCTCTAAAGAATTAGGTTTGAGTTCACTAATTAGATTAGGTGTGATAAATAAACTGGTAAAATCTATTTTCTTTCATGGCCATACCGAATGTTTCTGGTTAAAAGGCTAAATTAAAGTTTGTTGTGAAATACAAACAAACAAATGTAAAACAAATCTTTAAACGAAAGAATTATTTATCCAAAAATTCGAAACCAAATATAAACATATTACCAATATCACTTTTAAAAGTGAATAACTACTCACTCTATAAATAAAAAATAATATTCAAAATATTTATAATAGAATTGAAAATTAATAAGATAAATTTTAAACATAACCTTCTATAGTTGTTTTAAAAGGCACATTTATTTTAAACATTAAAATAGTTTTAAAATTTAATAAGTTGTTTCAGTTACATTTAAGTTAGGTAAATATACTATTATAGAGGTTTTTATATTTTGCAACATTTTATACAATTTATTTAATTATTAAAGTAGTCTTAATTAATGCAAATATTCTAGGATGCATCTATAAGAGTGCATCAAATTGGTTATATATCTTAATGCACTTCTAATTTTTTTTTAAAAAAATTCAGTTTTAACAAATTATGAACATAAATTTCTTTTCTTTCCCTTTAATAAATACTTTTTACCTGTTTACTCATCTCGCAAAATTGATATAATGCAAAATAATAGTAACAAAATGCAACTTCATCTTTCTAAAATTGCAAATACTAATTCAAAAATAACAAGGATTCATTAAAGTTGTACTGCCGAATGCACGATATAACGAAACATAACTACAATATAATTTTGAAGAAGAAAAAAAAAAGCAAAACAAAGCTTTTACAAGAGCAATCACTAAAAAACAATGGATTGAAACTCTTAACTCAAACAATAAAAAATAAAAAATCACCTAACAAACTTAATGACAGTTGAATTACACAAACTGATGCTTTATTATTTAAACAAAGCCCATGAAGTCTTTATTCCTTTTTTTTAAACATGTGAATTTTTCTAAGTGTTTGTGTTGAGGTCAAAAGTTAATTCTATTTATTCATAATTTGTCTGATGCGAGTCAGTTAAACGGCTGTCATCAAGCAGAGGTGAGATAGAACTTTCATACCCTTAGTAGTGTCAATATTTATCTGTAAAAAAAAAAAGTGCGAGAGCGTTGTGTTAGCTTAGAAATCATCGTCCATGGTGCTTCGTTATTCTTTTTAAAGGTACATCCATCGGTCATTGTTATTTGTCATTTATTACATAAAGCAACCACATAGGCTTCTCTTAATGATAATTGAGACTTAGTTTCATGATTTTGTTACACGTTACCTGTTCCAATGAACAAAATTCTATTCTAAGGGGTGACCTTTTAATTAAAATTGCTGCCTTGAAGTAAATTGGATATCATTGGCCTTCATTTAAAAGATTTAATTAATCAAAATAAAATTTTAGAGTAATATATCACAATCTAAATATTTATTTATTTATTAGAACCTATATAAAATAAAGTTGGTTTTTAGATTTCCTATTAATTAGGTGTTGTCCAATTTTGTTAACTAAAATTACAGTTCCAACTTAGTCAATTAGAAATTCAAAAATTATATAAAAATTGTACAATTCATGTTTTACAATTAAAATTACTGTTGCAGCTTAGTCTTTTTTATATCTTTAGAAATACGGTTAACAACTTAATATAGTAAGAAGGTAGTTAAATTATTATGAAAATCTAAATTACTACAACATTATAAACTATGTTAATAATCTAATTTAAATTAAAATTAAATTACTATTAAACAAAAATAAAATTCGGTTTTTTTTATTCTATTCTAATAATACAATGTTTTTACACTTTTACAATGTGATATATTAATTAGAGATTCGAAAATTATATAATGATAGTTTCTCATATTTTTAATGATTTAATCAAATGTTTTCGAACACTTAAAACAATAATTTTAAAATTTTTGTTTAGTTAAATGAAAAACCACAAAACTTGAAACTGAAATTGTGGTGAATATACACGAACTTTTATTTATAATACTTTCTAAATCCCTACAGTTATGGAAATAATTATTTTTTAAATTTATATTTCAATTGTGAAAATAGAAATTTAATGTTTATCGATTGTCTAATAGGCAGAGAATTAAGAAAAATAGAAAAGGCGACATATTATCATTGACATAATGATTTCCCACTTGATTATTAAATAAATATGAGCACGAAATTTATTGAATTAAAAAAAATATGCGATGATAATGTAAATTTAAAAATGATGTCTTTATCTAAAAAAACGGTGTATTGTAAATTACTTTTTGAGTTATTTAAACATTCATTTAACCAAATAAAATCAAGAGCTAAAACAATGTTCCAAATATTCTCTCTTCACTCACAGCTCCCTAATAAAAAATAAATATGAACTTTCCTCCAAATTAGGAATAATCTGAAAAATCATCATCATACGATATGAATTAACATGTAGAGAGTTTGGGAGAACGAGATTATTTAAATGAGTTTCATTGTAGACTCTGCATTTTGCTTTCTGATTTTTAAGCAAACTAAAGTAAAGATTTCATACTTTTTATGTCTGTAAAAACATTTTATTCAAATGTTTCTTGAGATTTTAATAAAAGAAATTTTCATAAATTATTTTTCAGTTAATACTAATTATAAAAATTGTAAGAATACAGATTATTGTCATGAAATTATTGGTAGTACCACATGGAGGATATTTCCATCTACTTTCGATTGTGCACGTAACTAATGAATTCATTCCGCTTTATACTTCTGTAACTAGGCTGAGCAAACTATTTTCCCAGAAATAAGAGCACCAGTTCTTGTCAGATCTTTCCCTACTATCTAATCTCAATGACCACAGAGAGGCACAAAAAGCCTTACAATTTCACTCTCGCAGAAACTTATAATCCCGAATCAATTATACCACCTATTTGACACCAAGCTCATCATTTCGCTTGCCCTTCCTCACCGCAGAAAGCAAACAGGCAGGTAAAAAACACAGAAAGAAAAAAAAAGAAAAAGTAGTGGAGTGTACGTTGACGGGCGAGCATCAAACTCCTCCGCTTCAAAACCATCCCAAGGTGTGGAGGGCATCACATAATTGAAGGTTTTTAAGCAATCGACGGGCTACCGTATTTGGAACCCCGGGGTTTTCCCAGTCAAAAGAGGGTCAAAAGATCACAGCCTTACTCAAATATTAAAGATGGGCGGAAAGAAAAAAAAAACTACAAGCCACAGGGGGTGTAGGGGAAAACAATTGAGAGCCGAACCATCCCGTTTTTTTTTGGCAGTTATGGACAATGGAAAACCGTTGAGCAATTTCATGATTTGGTAGAAATATTCAGCGATTACTGTGTTCTAAGTAGTTGTTTTTCATGTTTGTATTTGCGTTGATGCGATCGGATGACGATTTTTTTAATACATAAAAGTATGTTTAGTTATTGTTTTATTACGAGGAATGCAATAAAATTTCACACTTTTAAGTGTTTAAAAAATTAAATTGTGATACTATTATTTTTAATAATTTTATAGATCAAATTATAACATAAGCAAATATAATACTGGAATTTTTTTAATAATTTCTTTTTTTTTTTCCTTTTTATATTGACATATTTTATTACTTTTCCAAGGAAAAAAGTATTAAGGAATCTTAGATTTTTTTTTCTTCGAAATGTTCTTACATTTAGCGACGTATTTCAAATTTTTCTTAATTTTTTTCTGAGTTTATGTAACAATCAAAAAGCATTTTGATTGAAAATGGGGAAATGTAACCAAAAGAAGAGAATATTAAAACAAAATGTATTTCGCAGAAGTTGGAAATGCATCCATACACATAAGAACAAAAGTCTATTGGAAAATAAATAACAAAAATGTATTATGGATAAATTGCGAAAACAAAAACACTCGGAAGCTATTTTCAT
Source organism: Caerostris extrusa (assembly GCA_021605095.1). Classification (NCBI taxonomy): domain Eukaryota; kingdom Metazoa; phylum Arthropoda; class Arachnida; order Araneae; family Araneidae; genus Caerostris; species Caerostris extrusa. The sequence continues at coordinate 73,049 of BPLR01006568.1, forward strand.
GGAGCAACCAATTATATTGAAAAATACAGATTCTTAAAATGAAATAACTAATTCTTAAGTTCATTTAATAAAAATTTATAAATTATTCTTTTATAGATAAATTATTCTATGCAGATAAAAAGGTATTTCAAAACGTATGATATTGACTATTTTATAATAAAATCACCTAAGAATTAAAAATGCATTTTAAAATTCAAGAAATGAATTGCATTTCAAAATAATTGGTTTAGAATTTATTTTAATTCACATTATTTGCTAATCTTATTAAAATTTCTTTTATCCCTCTGGGAAGATCAGAGCAGAATTAATTAATTGAATTAATATATTTTTAAAAGCTTTAATCGCACAAGCAAAATTTATTCCATTTCATTACATTTATATTATAAAAAAACTGATGGTAGTATTTAATTTAATAATGGTCTAATTATAATTATGTAGTATGTATTTACATATCAAATTGAACTGGGAACAATCCGGATATTTCTATAATGAAACTATTATGTCACAGAAGTAATAATGTAAATGAAAGTGGAAATGATAATGCAGGAAGTTTTCTTATAACATGCATATTGGGAGACAAAGAAAAAAAGCGCAATACTAAGAATGATTCTTTCGAATGAACTTTTCTTTTAAAAAAATGTCCGTGAAATATCCGGCACATAACAAGGCGCGATATATTCATATGTTACTGTAATAAAAAAATTTAAATACACTCAATTAAATTTTCATACTTAAATCTCATATTTTAAGAAAGGTTCATTTAGAAGTTCGAAATGTAAAATTAAATCTGTAAATAATCGATTAAACAACTATTTTTTACATCTTGTTTTGGTTGGCTTTCGTATTTTTTCATTTAATTATTTTTAAAAATTAATTTTTCAAAAATCCTTGCCTTTAGTTAATGACATAGTTTGTAGTTTCCAAATCAATAAAACTTCGCAATGTCTAATCGGTCCCTGGATCGCACTATTAGTATGTTCAGTAGGTCACGATTTTCAAATCGGAAGCATTAAGAGGTTCATAAAAACGGAGGGGTCGTGGCGGCGGGGAAGTTGCATGCAGCACGATAAGCAGGTGCATGTTGTCAAAAAAATCACCTATTGCTTCGATATGTAAGAAAACGAGAAATAAATCAAACTTTAACTGTTGTTTCCATTGACACAGCTTGCAATTTAAACACCTCTCGTTCTTTCGTTCATTGGTTATAATCGAAACCTGGGAAATAATTGTATCGGCACTGTTCGTTTTTATTAAGACTTAAACCTGACACTAATAACTCAATTTGGAAGCAATTGCGGTTGTTCTGCCGAACAAAGGTTATTGTTTCAACTTAGGAGATAAATAAATACTTTAAAAAATTATAGGGGGAAGTTGCGTGAACTATTTCTACAATTATTGCTTGAAGTAATACTTTTATAAAAGTCTTTTTATATATATAACTGGGAAAAGGAGCAAACAATTCATTTTACCAATGCTTCAGATTTTCCCTTACATAGCCTCTGTTAAAGACGCGGCAAAAGTGCTTTCTCTGATAGGTCTTCCATCTGTTTGCTTTATACGCCTTGGTTGAGCCACGTGGGGAACCTCGTTCTGCAAAAGTATAGCTAGATTTGACAAAACAAATAGTTGAAGGAAAAAAATATCAAATTTCTACGTCATTATTTATTATAGTCGACGTAAGTATGCTATTAAAAATTTTAAATCTATAGTATAAAAACTGACATAAATGATTTTTGAGTTTTTATTTAAAAATCATTTTCAGCTGAAGATGTTAACTAATAACAGAAATGTTCATTCGAATTTAACATTATCATTGCTTACATTAATATTCATAAAAAAGTTTCAAAAAGTACAACCCACAATGTTGCATAAATTTATATGAAATGTAGTGTTAAGCTCCAAACTTCAAGCTCAAACATCTAAGCTTCAATCTTTAAACATTTTTCAGAATTTTAATTAATGAATTAAGTATTTATTGGCAAGTTTGGTTTCGGAAAAATTGGTTAGTGGCGAAATTTATAATTCGAACGACAACTTGGTCTTCAAAATATGTATAGAAAAAGGAGAATGATCATTATACATGATTTTGAAACATAAACTGATTCCAATGAATAAAGCTCGGAGGCATTCTTAAGTGAATGAAAAATATTAAATTAATTATAAATAATTAACAGCTGGTTAACAAAATGTGTTATTAAAATCAGGAGGTAAAATAATTATAGAATATAATGGATACCGACAAAACAGCCTAAAATTAAAAAGCTGGTTTGAGTGGCTTTTAAAAACTTTTCAATTGAACCTAAGTACAAAGTTATAGATCCGCCATTCATTGTTTCACATTACTGAAGAGAAGGACAACCGATAACTTGAAACAATGAGTTAATACATCTGAACCCCACAATTACCTTTTAAAAACCCACGTCAAGTGCAAATGAAGTACGAACAAACTCACCCCCAAATAACACTACACAGAAGACAGACGCACGGGAAGTTCTTATTTATGTCGAGAGTTGCCTGTTAATGGTCGGGAAGCTTTCCTTTTAATGTAGCTGGAAAGTTATAGTCTCTAATGGTTGATCTTTGCAGGGTCAGTCCTTGATGGTAGGTTTGGACCGGAAGTCACTTTCTAGTCCAGTGGCCGTGACAGCGAAAGCTTAGGGCTGCATCGTATTTTTTACCCGCTTGCTTTTTCAGTTAACTTCTGTTCTTGATTATTTTTGGGGGAGCCGCGTCAACTACTTTTCATTTGAACATTTGCTAATCGGTGTGATTATCGGAGGGTAGGATTACACCTTCTGTGATCTTCCCGAGTGTAACAGAATGTTCGATTGTCTCGTGTAAAAGAAGAGCTTCCGCAGAACTAATTATAGTTGAAGGCCTACCATTTCAATTTTTTTTTATTAGAGAGAAGAGGAGTTTAATGTGTATTTTTTACGCGATTTACAAAAAACAGAAATTTAATGTACGCATTTGAATTGAATTCCCTCAAATACATTCCTATAATACATTCAAAAGTACAATTTATAATATGAGGATATGGCCATTTTAAGAATCGTTGTATTTGATTTGCATTTTCATTGAAAAATTAAAAAATTCATTCAAAAATAAGTTTAACAATAAGAAAAAAAAAAAGAAAACTTTAATAACAAATTATAAATAAAAAAATCTGCTTTTTTTAAAACAGCCAAGCTTAGATATGAAATCATGACAGATTCATCCAAATAATTTCCATCAATTTAAATATAGAAATGTGACATTAGTTCAAATTACATGAGAAAGGAAATCAAGATGGAAATTATTTAAAGGAAATTAAGACATGAGAAAGGAAATCAAGATAAGGCTAAGGTGTGTTGTAATTAAAAGGCTATAATTAATTTAACAAATATTTTTATTATATTTTTCTTATTATTAAAATGTCTCAGTTTTATGAAACAGAAATTTTTAGTAGATAATTATATTTACGAAGTAATGTATCCATAATTAAATGAAAATTATTCGTATTTTTAATCCCTCATATCTCTTTTAAAATCTTTCTTCCTAGAAAATGGCGAACGGGTATTTTTCACTTACTTTGCATCTTACACATTTTATTTTTCAGTTAGAAAAAAACGTTGAAAGTGTTAAGATTTAAAGAGTTATTTTTAACCTAGAAAGTGCCAATAAACGTGAAACAAACCCCTCCTTTCTCTCTTGCCTACATTTAAAGTATAATTTTCTATCTTGATTATGTATTTATATGATTAATTCTATGTTACGAATTAAATTTGCAGACTGTAATAGCTATAAAAAAATTTACCAACCAAATTTTACACATAATTTATTTAAACACTTCATTGTCATTTTGTTTAATGGAAGTGAAGCAAGTATTGAAACGGCGTATTCTTCATTTGTATTCTCGTTGAAAGGCTTCCATTATATTTTCGAATGGAAGTGACCATGATCTCTCAATTACGTATCTTGGTTTTAAATTAATTATAGTTAACCACTCAACCACCCAAATTACCTGGAACGATTTCGCAACAATCGCTTTGGTTACTGATAAAAGGCCTGCTTGTCCTTGAATGACGCAATTTGGTAGGAAGGACATCAGAAAGTGTATCAACTAAATCAAGTCTTCAGAGCAGCAGACAGCAGCACTTAACCTTTCCCCAACAAGTGTGCATCGTGCACGCGTCGCGAGCCGCAAGCTTAACCTTCTGATCTCCCCCTCCTCTGCAGAAGGCGTACTCTCCGAGATTGAAACAATGTACCTCTTGAGATAAGAGCCCACACTTAAATTACTGGGGGACGTCTGGAATGGATGTTATCGCAAGAAAGGAAGTGGCTCGGTACACAATGCTCATGCGTGCGTTCGGCAACGCTCGCGATTGTCCGCACCGTGAGATGCTATCTGGAAAGATAGGTATCACGATAGAAACGGGCAGCTAAAACTGACTAATGATCAGCCATTCCTCGCACCATGGAATCGCGTGATAGGTTCATTGATTAAGCTGCCTTTGCGTGTGATGGGTTAAGTGGCAGAAGTTGCACTTGTTGCTTGCCTGATGCCCCTTTTCGTGGGGGAATTTGGCATTGTTTGCGAAAAACGGCGAAGATGAAAAAGGATTTGTTGGTTCTTAAAACGCAGGGCAGAAATCTAATTTTGCTAGATATTTTTGAAAACGTACTAAAGTGCAAGAGAAATGGAGTAAGAAGTGTCCCATGGGGAATCAAAATAAACTTCAGAATATAGAGTCATCAATTCCTAAAGAGAATAAAAAAATTAAATTTGTATTCCATTGCCAGGTAAACATAGAATTCAACCCCAAAGCAAATTTCCCTTTAAATTTTTCAAAATTTATTTCCACTATATTATACAACACATTAAGGGGCGTGTGTTGATGATATAATAGAAGTCCCTTATTCACGACTGAAAAAAATTATCAAAATGTTTGATCTATCAACTTTCATAAAAAAAAAATTGATTTGATTGTAAATTTGAAAAGATTGATTTTACAAGTTTTTATTTTATAAAATAATTTCATAAGAACTCAGTAAAATTTTAAACTTGCAGTACGGATTTATTTCTAAATAAAAAGAATTTGTAGCAAAATTGTGAGGCCAAATAAAAACATTCATTTCAACAATCAACAGAATGAAATGTAGTCTTGAAAAACAATCATGAAATGTATTATTTATCCCCTTATTTATATGTATTTTGAACGCAGTGAAGAACAGTTTTATCTTCTAAATTTCTCCTTCTCTGACTGTGCATTTAATTATTTAAAAGTTTATGTCTTATTGAGACATATTCTGCATCTGTCTTTAAAAGTAGGTAAGTAAATTTATAACATATGCCACTTAGAATAGAGGCAACCTTCTGAATCATCTGTTTAATCCCCCGAATTGTAAATATCAATAACTTCACACCTAAAAACAGGAAATAAATACACACATGGGATATACACGCTTACCACATTTCCAGAAGTAAAACAAACAGAAATGAAGCTGTGGAGGATTTAAATAGCATGTTGTTGAAACGATGCAGAAAAAAAATTGGGCTGAAATGGAGATCATTTCCTTACTCTTGAAGAGTCTATCATTAATGCCCCCACACCCACCTGCTTCTTTGAAGCAGGTGGCGGGCTGCATATGGTCATTTTTTTGCTACACTGAATCCTCCCCCAATTGAAAGCTAATCTTTATCGCTTGACTTGCTTTCTCTTCTGCAGGCGGTTTCATGCAGTAGTTTAAGTACATACTGCGGATTAACTCAAGTCAGGATATGAGATGTATTTAAGTAACTACATTTGTAATGGAGAACTTAAAAAAAAATTTAGTTATTCCATATTGAATCGAAGGTTTTCATTTAAAATCAAAGCAAATTATTTTATAAATCTGTCATAATTATTTTACAGTTCATTTTTTAATAATTTCAATCAATTTTTTTCTTAACGTGTCGTTTCATCTGTTTTGTATTCTTCCAATAATTTTATGTTTATCGTCTTTTTCATGATTCACAAAATCTATACGATGGTTTAAAACATTATGCTAGCAATTTTTTTAATGATGAATTACAAAATGCATGTCTCGATGCATTTTATTGCAGCTGTTTAAGGAACGAATACTTTGATATTCGAATGAATACTTGTTTCAATATTATATTATAAAACAATTCTTTTAAGTCTAGAATAAGTCTAGTACAATTTCTTGAATCACAGTTTTTTTCTCATTTTATACAGCAACATTCCCATATTTACGTAATTTAACATTTATTTTACTTTACTGTATGTTATCTGAATTTATACCGAGTTAAATGTGGAGATGAAATCAAATAAATGCTAAGAATACTTGTTTATTGCATTAATTTTATATAAAATTTCTGAATATTAGTAACAAAGAGCATATTTAAACTATCAAATCTCAATAGAATTGTAAAACAATAAAAAAAAAAAAAAAAAAGATAAACTGTTTTATAATAAATTAATTTTATACTATTATAATGGCCATTAAACTTTATTTTAAGCAATGTATTTATTGATATAATATTTTGTTTCAATAATTAACATAATAATTATCAATTATTGATATAATAATTTGTGAAGTAAATGCGCATAGTATTTATTGAATTATCGATGAATCCATTATCAAAACTTACATTAGTGAAAATATAGTCGAAAATTTTTAACGCCTTGTGTAAGTTTTCAACGTAGCGTGAGGGATCCAGAAATTAAAATAAATTTTAAATTAAGTGTATCGAAGCATATCCCTCGACTATAATATCTGCAATTTACGAAAACAATAGAAGATGAAGATAATGATTTAAATTACCTATATAACTTAGTATCAAATAAACCTTCTAACCTTATTTTTAAAATTACTCCTTTCACAATCGATGATTATGACTTATTACCCACCTTGATGAAAGTTCCGTCAAAGATTGCCTAAGAAAAAGAAAAAGAAAAAAAACCCTTACACTCTTGCATCGAAACGGGTATCATAGAAAATTTCAGCCATCGAAAGACGACTCCCATATAATAGAAGGATGAGGCGGGAAGGTTAGACATTGCAGAAGCTTACATACATATATAAAAAAGAAGAAGAAGAAAGTAAGAACATGGTGATCTGCAGACAGAATTGGAAAATCAGAAGAGCGTAACGAAGTCTCGTGTGCTCGGCGATGGTCATGATTAGGGTCGCGAGATATCTCATATCCGGTGGAACCCTCTGCGACTAAATCGACGAAAAAGAGGTTGCAGACCCCTCTTTAAGAGCAAGCTCGTGCAGGGCATGCCTAATCGAAGATAGTGGCACTTGTGAAACGGAACGATTTTCTTGCTCGTTTGCTTCCAAGCACGTGGCTGACGCTTGATGCCAAGCGATAAAAAGGGTCGGGGTCCTTTTGGCATGCAATAACAAGTGCATGGGATGTCCACTTCCTCTAGATGTATCGAGATAGAAAGATTGTAATATTCGGAGGGTTTTGTTTTTGATTGACTCCAGGCATTAAGTGAAAAACGTGCCCATACATTTGAATTAATGAAATTGCTTAGGTCACGCAATTTTGTCAGCCTCTTTTGGAGCAAATAAATGTATTGTTTGAAAAAGAAGTCATTTTGAAGACTGAAATAGTTTTATAATGAATTAACTGGAAATTTTAAGAAAAAACTTTGTAATCGAAAATTTTTATAAATGTTTAGTTAATATATACTACACATTAATAATGTACTAATATATTTTTAGTACGATGCCCTTTTTAAATAAGTAAATAAAATCATTCAGTGACTAAAAAAGTTATATTAAAAGTTAAATTTTCAGTGACTAAAAAAAAAAAGTTATTAAATAAAAAATTAATCATCTATCATTATTTTTATTTCATTTACTTTTAATTACTTTATCTATTTATTTTAACTAAGGAAAAACTAAGAATCATTGCTGCCTTTAGTCAATTATACGCTTAAACGTAAAAAAATTAATATATTTAAAAATTATATGAATGAAAGTTACAATATGCTTCGAAAGTATAATTTTAACCATAACATTTGCAGTATATATGTTATCACTAAAAACCGTTACCATTGATATAAAACAGTTGTGTGCTTATTAGTAGTGCATTTACTTTCAATTAGAATGAAAACATCATCGAATAATATCATCTGATTTATTTCAACAGATCTTTTGAATCATTTTATGATTGTTTTTAATAATACAACAGGAAAATCAGAATTATTAAAAGCAAGAATTAATTTTGTAACTAATGTGACATTCATAAAATTCGTATTTTCATACATATTATACAAAAATATTTTTAAAACAATTAGTTAAAATCTGTTTATATTTTTTGCAAATATTTTATGAAACTAAACCTTGATGAAAAATATAATTTAAAAATCGATTTTAATATTGAAATTGATAAACTTTTTATTTTTAAATTAATTCACTCATGAAAAAGCTTTTATTTCGATATATAAATACTACATTAACAAAAATTTGGCACTTATTTTTTGTTATTAACATAAAACATCAACTGCAATAAGAAAATTATTTTGGAAAGTTATGTATTCCTTTTGTCTAAAATAATTCATTCAACATCACTCAATCGATCAATCTTAATAATTGTTTATGCTTTAACTATAGCTTCTGAAATTTAAATAATTTTAGCAATAATTTTAAGTATATGTAAAAGTTATTCATTTGATTTACATTTTTATTTCATCAAATACCTTTAAATTCTATACCAATTTTTCCTTATAGTGTCAACAAAATTACATACAATTCTGTATTATAAAGACATTTCTTTTAATATGAAAAGGTTTTTAATTTTTTCTATTCCTTTTGTGATGGAATTTTTCATAAATTACTTTTTAGAAAAAGTTTTGCTGCTAAAAGCCCATATCAAATTATATTAATTTAATGTTTTCTCTTTTTAAAACATGTAATTTTATGTAATTTGAAGTAGCAATAAGCACTTCAAAATTTTATTTAATATTCTAAAACATCAAAAATTTTTGAGAATATTAAATTATTTAATGAAAATCTTTTATATGTCTATATATCTTTCTCTTGTCTATTTTTTTTTACTTTCAAATTTATTTCTTGTTATTCAAAACTTGGTTGAAAGTCCACAAAAAAAACATTTATTCCAGTCCAAAAAAATGACATTCATTAAAAACTAAACAAAAGAAAATTGAGTATTTAACGCTTGCAATATTAATAAAATCACTGTTATAATCTAAAACGAAGTCTTAAAAAAAAAAAAAAAACAAAGATGCTTATCAATCGATTTCAACATTGTAAAAAATAACTCTTTGTGAGCTTTGAGGGTTTTTTTTTTCATAACACACTTGGGAAACAAGACAATAAAAAAAAAAAAAATGCTCACTGTGAATAAAACAAGCAAATAATGATCAACGAGAGAAAGAAAGAGGAGAGACATTGTTTTTCTTCGAAATTTTCCAGGCTGTTGATCGAGCTTTTTCTGATCTGTATCATTAGACGAAAGACTTTGCTCACCCCCAACTTTTAGCCTGTAACCAGTGACAAGCCGGACCACAGGCACAGTTGACGAGTTTAGACACAATCATGATTATTATTAAGGAGTCGTCAAGAAATCCAAATAGCCGTAAATCTGATGGGTAGTAGCCCTTTTTCTTGCTTGCCAGGTAGATGACTTCTTGATAGAGGATTGGGAAAGCTTGGGAACTTTAAAAACGAAATGAGTGTACTCAAGCAATTTTTCTTCCTAACTGGTATTTATTTACTGTATTTCGATAAATAATTTTAGTTTTTTTATGTTTCATGTTTTTCGACTGCATTAAAGGATATAAATTATTGTCAGTCGTAGAGATTGTTGTTGTAATTGTGAATATAATTTTATTGTGATTTATTTTTAGTATGTTTTTAATGTAAAACATTGCGCAAGCTCAATAAAAATTTTTGATTGTTCTAAAATTGCTAAATTTTATTGAGCGGAAAAAGAAGGTGGGAATTTTTATTGTTTTGCATATATTTATAATTTATCTTCATATATTTTATATTTATTTAATTGATTTACTAACAATAAAATCGATTCATTCTGATCATGATTGTTAAGGAACTCCAAATGATTTTTAGAATGATTTTCATTCATTTTATACAATAGATACGTTCAGAATAGAATATATGCATTATTAAAATAAGAACCATAAAGCATTTAACGAAAACCTTATTTTATGATTTCGTATGCATTAATTTATTTTTCACTTAATTTCATTTTCCCTACTAATAGTCATTCACGTTATAATATGTCAATCGTTGTCAGCTACTTTAGTCGATGTCTAAATGCTTACATGGGTTAAGTATGTCAAACAATTACATCAATTGGGTTTAATTCCACATACAATAAATATCATGTGCAGCTAGGTTAAGCTTATTGAATAATAAAATGTAATAATTTGTAATAATTTCTATTATTTTCAAATATTCCACCTCTCAAATTTTTATTGTTTGCATTTTAGGCTAAATATTTCTTAAAATGGTCTTGTAAAATAAGTTTCCAGATGAACTTTTGTTTTATGCATTTATAACTTGCTTACAAATTATTTAATTATAATATCAAAAATAGAGTATTATGATATAAAATAATCATTTTGAAAAAAATACAGATTTAGTTTTATAATTTACTGATTGTTTGAACTCATAAAGAATACTCAGTAATAAATGTAGACAGTAGAATCACACCAAATTAAAATTTGTATTCAAAAGATTATATGGTTCTTTTACTGATTATTTTGTTTCCTTCATAAATCTCGTATCATTCTATAGAAAAAATAAATTCCCATTAAACAAAATCTGGATTTAAAATTCAGTTCTTCTGATAAATTCTTAATTTATGAACACTGGCTTATTTTATTGCGCATAGAATGAAAATGACATGTAACCGAATGAAAAATGTATTATAATGAAATGAAAATGGATTAATTTTTTTTAAATTGACGTAAGTTACAAGTAATAAAATTCTATGTATCAGTGCTATGAAACAACAGATTTCATCATAATATTCTGTTCTTCTTTCTCTACCTTAGATATTGAGCTTTTAAAATTCAAACTTTTAAATTTTGTAAAACTTTGTAAAAAATGTTCATAATGCTGAATCCCTTGTCTATCTAATAACCTGACTACTGTCTTTGTACTTCCTGCCGGACACATATACCGTGAACGATTACACGGCGAGTGGATGGTATCCAACAAAGAGTCAATGCAGGAAAAAAATTTCAGGGAAAAATAAAATAGAGAGTAGGCTTCAAATAATTGCACAGAAGAGGATCGGTCTCCTATAAAAAAAAACAAGCTTAGTGAGCACCTGCCTTTTAGACTTTGATATCCGGTCGCCGGAACAATCGCATAGGCGGAATTACCAACCTGGAACCAGAGCTTGAACATAATGGGCACCACACACCCCCGCATCAACTTTCGCCTCTTTTTTTTTTTATTATCAATTTTCTTTGTCTTTGGGGTGGTTGTTTCACAGTCGCTTGCTCGATCGGGAAGATAGGAAATGGTCCGGCTTGATGGAATTCAGGCGAAAAGGAGATGGAAATGGAAAAAAAGGGTTACCTGGGGATGTAATTAAAGTTAAAGGTTGTATGAAAGCGGTTAGTGAGAAAAGGAAAGGAAGACTAGACCGCACCGGATGACACCGTTAGTAGAAAAAAAAGACATATACAAGTTACTTTGATATTTTTTTTTGTCGTGTTGTGCTAAAAAAGCTGTTTTCGTTGAAAATGATCTATCAAATAAGAAAAGAGAGAATATATTATAGTAACCTGACTGAATTTTTTGTTGTTTAAGTTCACCAAGTTATTCATAGACTTATCATATATAAAATAATATTTGTGCATACACTTATTTTAATCTAACTTATGCAATTTTTATGCAGCGCTTAATTAACAGATGAAAATTATCAATGTATACATTTCACAAATCGTCATTAGTAACATTAATTGGAAATATAATATGATTCGAATACACATGCTTGTAATTTACTTAAAATATGTTATTAATTAATAATTATAGCATAAATTTTACTAAATTTTAATCATGTAAATGATTAGCTCATTCTTCGTGAAATTATTAAAGATTTTGAGGGATAAAAAAAAAAACCCAAAGGAGATATCAGTAAAATACAAAAATAAATAAATAAATAATAATAATAAAACATTCTTAAAACATACTTTCTTAATACTAAAATATTAAGTATTAAGTATATATTATACTTAATTATTCTTTGAATTTAAAAATAACGAAAATAATTTTTCATTAATGATTTTGTCGCCACTTTCATAATCATGCTCTAATTTTCAACTTATTTTAAATAACCGGTTCACTATAAATTAGTTAATGATTTTATTAGAAGCATATCTAGGAACATTATTTAAATACTTTCGATTTTATTATTCCTTAAGATCTAAAGCCTACCCTAATTATCGAATATTTCTATTATCCAGAACTCTTCTGTTTTTTAATTCACCTAATCGAATCTTATTGGAATTCAATCAATCTAACAATTTTTTCTTCTCATCTCTAGGTGTGTGTACTAACAGCACTGCCCCAAGTGTGAGTTCCATCAACCGCATCCTGCGCAATCGTGCAGCGGAACGTGCGGCTGCTGAATTCGCCCGGGCGGCGGGGTACGGCATGTACCACCCGTATGCTGCAGCCGCCGCATTTCCATGGAGCGCAGCAGCCGCCGCAGCGGCGACCACCCCCCATATGTGGCCCACTTTCCACGCGGGATCTGCCGGCCCTCTTCCAACAGGGTCTCCGGTTGATCCTACTGCTATGTCAGGACTCAACCCTCTCAGAGACCAAAGGCAATCGGGTAAGGACATAGTTATTGACAACAACTAATAAATAAAAAAAATAATAATAAAAATTAAAGTCAATTCCTACTTTTTTTCCCCCACTATATTGCCGAAAGTCCTTTATAAATAATTGTCATTCATTTTTTAAGTTTATTTGGCGCCATCTATTGGTAGATATATGCAACTTAAATCTGAAAAAACTAAAATTAATTAATTTAATTTAATTACTGAATTAATATTTGAAAAAAACTGTATTAACATCCAGTGTCATCCACTACAAGTTCAAAAAATAATGTATTTGAACTTGAGTGGATGAATAAAAAGTATTTTATGAACGATTGAAAATTTGAACAAGATATATATATATAGGGAAAGTGTGAGCTATTAGAATAAATAGTAATGAATAGTGTGAATAAATAGTAATGAAAAGCAGGGTTGATTTTCTCATTGAAAATTCCGAGAAAGGATTTCGACTAATTATTATTTCTTGAGAAGGGTAATTTTCCGTACGATGCTGCTAGAGAGAAATTTTTTTTTTTTTTTTTAATTTGGGTGAAATGATGGAATTTTAAAGCTTATTATGTTGCAATTGAAATTGTACGTAAATATGCATTCGTATTTGCGTCAGAGAAATTATTGAAGAGGAGTAAAATAGCGTAGTTTTAAAATAAGTTTTCCAGATTTATTATTTTTGTGAATTAATCTACTAGTTTAAAAATGGAATATTAAAAAAGATCACAATGTCGGCATCATCATTAACTTAAAAAGACATTTATTAAATTGTATGGATAAAAATTACTGATTGGCAGTTTAAGAAATATTGAAATTAACAGTGTTATAAGTTGGAAAATATTACATTTCAAATAAAAATATATTTAACTAAATGATTTTAAAAATGTTTAATCTGAGATTATTTTTCTAACCAACATCTTGAATACATGAGAGCTATTTTCCTATATATTAGGAAACGAATTCATCATTATACCTTTACTAGAAATCATATAATGCACTATGAAATAATATTAAAAGCTACTGAAATTATTCTAAATAAAGTTAACATTTTTTTCTTAATAAATTAAAAATTATTTAATTGTCTCATAAAAAACGCTTCATTCAAATTTAGAAGATAAAGGCAAATAATTATTTACATGGAAAAAATCCTCAATTTCTCAAAATTCTCAGTTCCTCAATCCGTAATTTTCTCTTCTCTTTTTTTCTTTCTAAGTAATTATTTATACATAATATCATCACTTAATTTACTACATTGAAATGGTTTTTGCACCTTTTTCTCTTCATTCATGAGCTAAATTGAATTCATGAGCATTTACTTAATTCTCATTTATATATTCATTGAAAAAAGAATATATATGCAGTGAGGAAATGTTTTCCCCAAATATTCTACCGATATTTGGCATTTTTGTTTTAATTCAGCAAATTAATGGAATAGCACCAGTCTCCTGACTTTCCCAGATGTCTTCATTTTAGAAGAAAGCCATGTCTAGTCTAACTTAATCCATGAAAAACTGCCAAAAATTGCACTATTGAAGAATTTTTATGGGCAACTTTTACAGACTAGCATCTACATGAAAGAACCTGGCGCCATCCCATCTAAAGAACAGAATCACGAAACCCGATGGTACAATGAGAAAACAAAACAGGGGGAGAGAAGAAAAAAATTAATAATCCATAGAAATTAAAATATTCCCATCCTCTCTCAGTCACTGAATGAAGTTATTAAAGATAATAGGTGCATGTACCAAACACTCTCGGACCCAAAAGTGCGCCCAGCCAATTTTTCACAAATGATAAACAATTAAGTTCCCATAAAACTAAATTGAACTTGATCCCTCTGATGTAATGGCCTTCATGTTTACGGCTAGCGGTCTCCTTTGTTTCAGTTCCCCTCATCCCCTTTTATCTTCAGCCATTCTTATCTTAATTAAGACTCCCCGCCTTGGGGTGTATACATTAGCATTAGAAACATCTCCCTCCCATCGCATCAAGTCTGCAAAGATGCACGATTATCAAGCCTTGGCCAATAAGTACGTGTGCATTAGTAACCAGTTCGAAGATATTTAACTCAAGATCTTACTCGTGAATGCGATTTTAAAAGGACCAGCTCTCTAAGTGGGAGATACGCGTTACGTGTAAAACCCCAAACCGAGATCGTTTTTTAGTTATAGCAGTTTTTTTCTTTATATAGACTTGCCAGCTTTTGATGTCTCTATCTAAAGCTCAGCCGCCTTCTTTTATTGTTATGACTTCTTCTTTTCGGTCGGCTTTTTTAATTTAGCAATTAAAGCAATTACCTGATTAGGAATGTGAATTTCGCTAAATATTTTTTTCCTTCTTTTTGCACTGCAAAGCGTCGATTCCGTATGGTAATGGTGGCCATAAGGTAGCCTTGATTGCGTACGTCGGCATTTTATTTCCTGACGTTTATATCTCAGGATTGCTGTGAGTAAGTGCCACTGCGAAAGAATGCTTTTGTGAACCTGTTGCCGACAATTGGGACCCACAAAGAACTGCATGCAAAGAGGTGCTTGCTCTTGAGAAATAAATAGCACGAAAGAAGGTACTGTTTTAATGCGGTTTGAAGAACTCAGTCGATTTCTCTATCTGGCTTTCGTTTTTTTTTTTTTTTTTTCCCGAGGCTCATAGAAATGTTTGTTATAGTCTTGAAATAAGACCAGCAGTGTGTTTTTAAAATTAATTAAATCCTGCTATTTATGTCACAGAGATATCTTAAGAGATTTATTAACTATTTAAATAATCGTGCTTTAAATGAAGTGCAGTTTGAATAGGAGAATCCTGTTTCGAATTTATGAACAATTATAGATTAATTTGGTGAAATTGAAAAATAAAAAATGCATCACTGTAAAAAAAAAAAAATATATATATATATATATATATTTCACTAAAAGTTTTTGATTAAAATTAATTAATATTTAAAATAATGCAAGATAAAAAATTACAATTTTATTCAAATGCTAAAAAATATCACTTTATAGTAAATTACTTATTTTCTAATTACTATAAATTATTTTCAAATCTCGTTTTTTTTAAAAACTTAATAAATAAATAACCGTGAAAAATTGAAGAAGTTTTGACAGACTTTCGTACTTTTAAAGTGATTATGAATGCGGAAATTAATTGAGCTACATAACTAAAATACTACAAGCAAATTTAGTGTTATTTAAAAGTTATGCTTTAAAGCAGTTGGCTCTTGATGTGTCAGATTTCTTCTTTTGAATGTTCTTTCTGTATTGGATACATTTGGTTTTGGCTTGGCTACGGTCATTTTATTGCACACTTCAGGCTAATTAGACCGGCACCTACAGTTTAACATGAATTCCGAACCCCTCTCAAACATCCATGCTACCGACAGGGATTCGAAGCTGAAGTCTGTGGTACCAAAGGCCAGAGCGCTAGCCAATTGGCCATCAGGCCGCGTATCGGATAGAAGCTAAAGAGTTTCCTTTTTGTTCAATAATATTTATTTTTAATAATTTCTATATTTATTTTACTCTTTTTTTTTTTGTTACTGATGCCCACTCGAGCCCACTTACAATAGTAAATAATCGTTTTTCTGTTTAAAAAAAAATAATATCGTATGTGTTTCCAACAATGAAGAAAGCAGACATATGGAATAAAAGCCATTTTTTAAAACCTAAAATAATTAAAATTCTTAATTTTACGATAAGTAAGCCTTTATACTATAGTCCCTAGTTATATAATGCTTGTCGGAAGGCAAACAAGGAGCATGATATAAATGATGATTTTCCCTAAGTTGTATGTCTTTTTTTTTTTTTCCAAGTGTACGCGTAAAATAAACGAATGAGTGACATAACAAAGCTGTGCAAAACGAAAGGGCTAATGTATCGCGCATTATAAATGTAAATAAATTTCGTAGAATGGAATCCATTTACATTATATATGCATCATGCAATCAAAGGAGTTCTGTTCCGTAACAATTATTCGAAATAGCCCGATTGTTAGAATAGCAACACTCCATCAAGCACTGTCTGAAGCGAAGAAAACCGAAAGTATTCTGCAGTGGTATAAATTGAAAATTGGCCTTTAATTTAGAAGTGAATTACTACTCCCTCTTCGTAGAACAGAAATTCTGCGATTTATTTTTTCAAACACCACCAGGTCGTGGGAAATTAGAAGCTAAGAATTCTTTCTCGCCATCTGTCAACTCCATGGAACCACTTTGGAGGCGCCACAGACCAACTAATTGCCCGACACGACATAAAGAACCGTAAGAAAAGGCAGTTTGGTAGAGAGAAGAGAGACCAGAGAAAGTAAAAAAAAAAAAAGAGAAAGAAAAATCGAGTCGCATTGCTTGTTGACTTACAGAAAGGAAAAAATCAAAGCTGAAGAAGAATGAAGAAAAACAGCATATTAGTTTGACATTTTATGAAGCTTTTTAATGGCGGTATCCCTTGAGAAGATCGGTAAACAGCAAGAACTTAGTATAACCTTAGAAAAAAAAAATTGGAAGAGAGAGAGAGAGAGAGAGTTTCGAGGTTGCGTGTGTGTTTATATTGGTTCATTCGTGTCCGCATTTAGTTGCTCCTTAGCAACCGATGCAAATGTTCGGGGGAGGGGGTGGAAGAACAGTTGGGCAACTGAAATTACCCATGAATACTTCATCAGTCTCAATGTGAAACTTGAAGCAGTCTTCTGATGAGAAATTTGAACTGAGAAGGGAATTACGCGGAATGCATTAAAAAATGTATGATCGGGTAGTTTGAGACGGGAGATCGCGCTTAGAATAGGAGACGCAATTATTATATCATTTCATTCTATAATAGACTACATCATTATGCCTGAAAAATCGATTAATTCACATTTATAAGCACCGCTGGGAAGTTGATTCAGAAATATAATAACATATACAGTAAAATAAGTCACTAGCATCACGCAATCTTATCGTAATATGCAAGAAATAGAAGCGATTTTAGGAGAGTTAATGTTTTACTTACTAAATGTCTAGTTTTTCTCCAACACTAAATAATAAAAATAGTTAATTTTTTCCAATTTTTTCTAAAATCCGCTTTTTAAAAATTTAGTTTAAGTATCATTTTAAAGTAACATTTTTGAGTTTAAATCAGAAAAATTAATATTCAAATTCTAAATTCAACAAATGAAATTACGACACTGATTTAACAAATGAAATTACATATTATAATCTGATTTATTTTAAATTACTAATACTTGAAAATAAAGAGTGCCTTTCATCTGGATATATAAGAGTGAAAATATAAGAGTGCATTTCATCTGGATATATAAGAGTGAAAATATAAGAGCGCATTTCATCTGGATATATAAGAGTGAAAATATAAGAGTGTGTTTATTTAATCAGTACTTCAATTATCATTTTTTTTCAGCATACTAAATACAAATTAAGAAAACAAATATAAGAGGACAGTTCTTTTCATGCTATTTTATTCCAACAAATATAAAAATCTGAATTCATCATTTGAAAGATAAAAAACGAATTTTACTTTAATATTTAGTCATTCACAAAAATATCTTCAAGACTACTTCTTTTGTTAAACATCGGTTGATTTTATATGGCCCTTAAGTATCGAGACGATGACAGCGCTTTATGAAAAGTTATTTTGAGGTAACAGCCCGCATTTGCGCTTCGTCTAAGAGAAAACCAGGAAACTCCCATCAAACAGTCTGACTATCGATAAGAGATGCTTTACATTGTCGCAATCGCCATCGAGTCTCCTTGACTTTTGAAAGCAGTAACTTCAATAATGCTTTTTTAAATGCTAGTCTGAAAATTTTTTAGCATTTTTATGTTTAATTAAGATTTTAAATCTATTTTATAATTTAGCTATTTAATATGTTTCCAACTTAAAAACAATTTTAGTATTGTCTTTATATAATTAACATAAAAGATATTTACTCAATTATTTGCTTTTCAATAAACTAATTCATAGCCTTTATTATTATGTTTGTTTTTATTTTTTTATTTCTTCTTCTTTCTTTTTTTTTATTATTATTATTTTTTTTTATTTCTCCTTTTTATTTATTTATTTATTATTATTATTATTTTGCAATAAACATTACATTCCTCTTTTTAAAAAAATTATTTTAAGAACACAACAAATTTGAGTTTTTAGGCAAAAAAAAAGTTATTTTAATCTTTTAAGCGATTAAAATTAAAATATAACTCAATCATAAGTATCATTTCGTTTCTGTTTCAGTAGACAAAGATCTGGACGAATGCGCTAGCTCTGATTCCGGTGATCGTCCAAAATTTCGGAGAAATCGCACAACCTTCAGTCCAGAACAGCTGGAAGTTCTTGGAAGAAGAATTCGAAAAAAACACATTATCCATGTGTCAGCACAAGGGAAAGATTAGCCGCTAAAACAAATCTTTCGGAAGCTAGAGTGCAGGTAAGGATCACTCTTCACTATTACATTATTTTAACTCATTAAGCTATCAATTGTCCTCAAAATTTTAATAATATTGGTTTTTGCATATGATAAATAATATATAATTGAACTATTTTAGTGATTAAAATTTTATCTAAATTTATTAGTTTTTGATATTAGATAAATTTGCAAAAAGTTTAGATAATGTTAATTTTTGTTGATTTTTTGATCAATAAAAATTGCTTAGTCTCCTTGGGTAGATATCTGATTTACTAAAACTTATCTGGGCAAATATTTGTGTCAGCTAAAATCCAAAACGAAATGAAAGTTGTGAACGAAATAATAATATAAAGGAAATTAACAATTATGTGCATTTTTATTGAAAAATGCAAATAATAACTGCTGCCTGTTGTTGCTCACATTTTCCTTTTTTCTGATTTTCAAAAATAATATCGTATTTTTACATATTAATAATAAATGAATTTAGAAACACTTGAATGGGAATATATGTATGATTTTTTTAAAAGTTTTTTAATTTTAGCCAAAATACTCTATATTAGTAACTTTATTCATTTAATAACTTTTATTGCAAACTTTACATTTAAGAGGATATTTCTATCTACATCTGTACTTTTGAATACACACTCAACAACCCTTCACGGTATCTGCAGCTGACCTTTGTCATTACGTAGACAATTTGGGATGATTATTAAAGCACGGTAATGACCAAAATGCTCCATCTCTCTCCACAGCTCTTATATATACAAGTAATTACCTTCTTAACGAGCCGCCATTAGTGATGTCATAAATGCCTATGGGCGTGTCTTTATTGAAATCGACCAATAACAAAAAGCAGAAATGTCACGTGGGACTCCAGTTTTAACGTTAAGTGGTCGCGCAAAGTTGCCCATAGCAACGTTAGTGTAATCAATGGATATTATTTTTATTAGATTTTTTTTTATCGTTGATTCCGTTTATTATATTTTTTCCCGACCGTATCGCTGGAAATAAAAAAGCGAGTACATTTTTGCACTCATGGGCGTGGGCGAATGTAAGTGATGTGTCTGTCTGTTCTAGTGTTGTAGCAGGCGGGGCTGAAATCGTCTGCATAGCTGCTCGCATGCTTGCTCGCAAACTCAACTCGACCGCGCTGGTTTATTCAGGAGCGCACTGAGATATAGGGGTGGTGATTATTGGATTATTTTTCACAGGAAAACTCAGAAAAAATAGGAAAAGAAAAAAGTACAAGAGAATGATGATAATAATAATAATAAAAAAAAGAATGAACAAAACCTGGGGAATGAATAATAATAATGATGAAAAGCAGTAGCAGGGCGTAGGGAAAAAATCCACCTACATAGGCGTATCTAATGCATATTATATACACAAAGCGCAAGGTCTTTCCCATGTTATGGAACACAGCGCAAACATATTCTTCACAATATGAGAATCCATTATCGGATAGGCAATGATATAGCGAGGCTTCTTAGTTCTTTTTTTCTGCGCTTCCCTCTTCTATTATAATTTTCATGTTCGTTTTTTGTCATGCTACTGTTGTGTGCAGACCTTTAGCTTTATGGAATGTTTACATGGCCGCTTTCAGAGCTTGAACAAGGCACTGCTGTATGCTGACTGCGGTTTTGCCACTCATACAAACCAAATTTAACCCGAATCACTAGGATATGCCAAACAACAAATAAATTAAGTGTTCATAAGATATAATTCAAGAACATTATGCAATTACTATAATTGCATTTTAGTGAATAGGAATTTTTAAGGCTTAGATACGATTATAACTGAAGATGAATAATATAAATATGATTAATTTCATTTAATAATTTAAGTAAATTAAATTAAATTAAATAAATGCTTTTAAAGGAGAAGAAATATATAAAAACATAGTTTTTATAGTATTTTATAAATTTGAAAACAACAATGCTTTTCACAGAATTTATTCTGAAAAGATAATTTATATTACTGACTTATTAACAGGTAATTATTTGCAATAAATATATTTAAGTGAAATACTCATAACAAAATGAATTAATATTAGTTGTATGCAAATAAATAAAAAGTATTTATTAAAGGAATACAGTGTTAATAAATAAAAAGTATTTATTAAAAGGAAAAAGGGCATTAAATAATTATAGCATATGAATTTTGGCTGAAAAAGTTCCCCCATTATAATGGCTCCAACGACTAAAATTAGGTATATTATTAGACTGCAGTAATTAAAATATTAGCATTCTTATTACATTTAATTATAACTATTGTCTGTTATATGTTTTATATTTCCTAAGTTAGATAGTATGTAAGGTAATTTAAATAAAAGAAGCAATGTTTATGTATATTTCCCAGCTTTTATGTGAAATCAAATCATTCTTAAAAATCTCCTAATGAGCATCGCTTTGCATTTTAAAAAGTTAGAGACTACAAATTAAAAACATCTACTCATATTTTTAAGTATTTTTTTTATAATTTTTATCTATTTTAGAACGATGCTTTTAGTTAAACTAGATTCAAAATTATCATATATTGAATTCAAAAAATAAGTAAAAAGAAGAATATAGTATTACAGAAATATAGTTTTGTTACTTATCATGGGGGCATTTTAGAACAATTTGCGTTAGTTTTTGTACTTATTTCTATTCAAATAGAAACCCCTGTATAATTGTTAAGTTTGTTGTAAGCATTGCTTCTTGTTAGTTAATGTAATTTTTAAGAAGCGAAATACGTCTTCTTCTTGAAGTCAGTTATGTTGATCGTTTGAAACAGGTATGGTTTTCTAACAGACGAGCAAAATGGCGCCGCCACCAGCGTATGAACATGATGAAGCCCGTGAATGGGGTCGTCCCACCTACATCTCCGACCCCAAGCCTCAGCCCAGTGCCTTCTCCAGAACCAGTGGCACCCTCTAGTCAGCCCCAGCCTCCGAGACTGATGGAGCACCTGCCCAAGATGGGAGGCGAGAACTCAGCTTTCACGCCAGCATCGAGACAGACATCTTCGTCACCCTCATCCGATTAGGATTCCATTTTCTTTCTACTCGTTTCTGGTGTCTCATGTACAACTTCACATAGAAACTGTTCCATTATGATGTTCACCATAGTCTTATCGCCTCATTTCAATCATCCAAGACTGCAGCAGTAAACACGCTAATGCGAAGGACTGGAGCTGTATAAACTTCCTTTTTCAGATTTGTGCAAAGAAACTTTGGTGAAGAGAGTGGCATTTGCTGTTGATGTATCGAACGATCATTTCGTAAATTCTCCCATATCACGAATATTGAGAAAATTAGAAAAGAAAAGTTCCTTCTATGGTGTTGAAGAATGCAATGCTATTATAGAAATCTTATATCTACAAAAATAAAAGGTTTCAAAACAACATTATTATGACTTATGTTTCAATTTATTAGAAATAAAAATGTTGCTTTTTATTAAATTGAGAAAATGAAAGCTTACATCCAAAGGCAAAATTTGTATTGATCACACGATCTAACAATGGTTAAAAATTCTGCTATATGAGTCGATGAGATAATCAAAAGAACTTTAAAATATTATATTGAGTAATTGCAACACAAATCTTAATTGTTAAAATCGTAGCGAAAAATACAATTATTTTTGACTGTGTAGTGAAAAAGTTTTTGTATTCAAGCTCTAGTAGTAAGAAAATCCTTTGTTTATTTAAATTTCTTAAAAGCAAGATCAACAAATCAAATAAATAAAAAATGATAAGCATACATTGGTGCTTACAGTAAACTTCCTATTTAAATACCTCACAATTTAAATAAACAAAGGATTTCAAATTTCACATATTATCTCGAAATTGATAGATCATCCCTAACAGCATTTTTTGAATTATGACTTTTGAAAAAAAGTGAATGAAGCAACTTTGTATATAGTATAGATATTGGTAATATTTTGAGTTTTTGATTTTTTTTTTTTTTTCATTTTTTATCTTAATCATATTGTAATTGACAAGTTTGATTACACATGGATTTTGCAAATATAAATTTATAATGTCCCAATTTTGCATTCTTAGAGAATATAAAATGTATCACATAACTTTATGTAACCAACTGATAATATTCATATAACATAAATATAACTTGTTAATTTATAATCAATAAATATTTCAATTAAATTTATGTGAATATTGTGAAAAATTACCATTGTAGAAAAAATATTTTGTTTATTATAATGTGTTAAAACATTTACTATACTTGTATTTTTTTTAAATATTAGTTAATATCTTTTTCGATTATTTATACATTGAAAAAAATTTAAATACGCCATGTATTTCAGTTTCAATGCTATAATTAAAAAAAGCATTTTTTAATAAGCATTTTATTAGATTTATGTGAATATATTTTTCCAATGTATGCCAGATTATTAACAACAATTACGCGTTGAAACTGAGAATATTACTATTTAAAGTTTTGTTTATGAAATATTTTTATCATATTGAATATGCTTAAAGCTGAAAGCAATGATTGTAAACATCCATGTAATACATGATAAATATTTATTTATTGTACATTAATATTGAAGGTATTTACTGTACTCATATGTATAAAAATGCTGTGTAGCCAAAAGTAAGTTATAATTTTTGCTGCTGAAGAAGCGAATTACCGTGTTACATTCATGTAACAACTGACTATTTTGCGAATTATTAGGTTCTTTATTAGTTCTGCCTTTTAAATCATATTTTTAATGTACATCTTTGATTGTATTCATTGTATTTGTGATGAAATATAATTTATGTTTTTTTGTAATAAGGAGTTTGTGTTCTTTTTTTCATGTATTAAAGTAATTTAATATCAACGTGCACCATAAATAAAACATTTTCGTACATTCCTTACAGAAAAATAAATATTAATTTTGAAAGAATATTGGACTATAATCGCAAAGTTAAAAATAATTCAAATGAATATTTTCTAAATACTTTATATATCCAGGATATCTGAAGTCATTTACCAATCACAGGTTGGAAAGGGAGAAGGGATATGTGAAGGATTTGAAATGAAATTCATGTTTATGTACTACATATAAAGTAAATCGAAGAAAGGAATCTGGTGATGTGCGAATTACTAATTTCATCTTTCAAGTCTTTATAAATCATAACAAATCTTTATAAGGTTACATTTCATAAAATTTTCCTCCAAAACAGCTATGATACGTTAATCATTAGTACATTAATTACGTATGACTAAATATACTATCAAAATCATGCGAACTAACAGGATTTATCGTAAGGAAAATGCACAAATTACGCTGAGTGATATAAAAATTAATATTTAATTGAAAAGTATAAATATTATGTATTCGGAAAGTATTAAAACATCATTTTCGAATAGACAACAGTTACATTAAAAAAACTACAGGAAAAATATATGGACTGAAAAATATGCTGAAAACAAAAGATATTTAAACCTTATTACAAAATAAACTTCTCCCACAATTTTAAATTTAAATTTTTGAAATGAAAATACTTGTTTAAATAAGACTCACAAATTAATAGAAAAAGCAGTTAAACAATATTACAATAATAAATTAAAATTTGAATTATATTTGCCTTTAACTATAATATAAAGCAAGTTTTCCCAAGAAAAATGTATTTAACCACATGTAATTATTTGAATCCAGATCTTAAGATCAAATTAGACAAAAATTCCGAGAGCATTTAAAAAAAAAATTGTTTCATGAATATGAAATCAAATAAAAGTAGTTTTTATGGTCCGGTATTTCCTGGTTTATACAAATATTTTGATATGAAAATTTGATAAAATTCCTCAAAAACATATTTAAGATGTTGTCGCCTGAATCCATTTAAAATTAAAATAACAGTAAATTTGAAATATAAACACGAATATAATAATAAAAAATGAAAAAAAACAAAAATTTCGAACCGGGAATTTTAAAACAATTTCGGAAGAATTTGACCTTTCAAATATCAAAAATTTTGAACAAGTTTCTAATTCTTAACATTTCTAAATATTAAATAAAAATAATTTTGTTTATATACGTTTTACGAATTACATTCATATTAAAATTAAAATTATAAAGAAATATTTTTCATTGTTATCTAACGATAGAGAAAGCGTCATTCAAAATTTCTACACGTAAGTCTTAGATAAAAGAATGGTTAATGGCAAATATGTCATATGTCACCTAAAAATTATATTATTTACAATTCTATGCTATATATAATTTATTTTTTAATTAAATAAAAATTTTATTTTTTTCATAATAGTATTAGAACAAAGGCCTCTGTGTTGTCCCGTTTTAGAAAATAAAACTTTTAAATCCTTTTTATATCAAAGAAACATCTTATTAAATTTCCTAAATAATAAACTGTCGGCAATGTTTTCAGTCGAATTCGTAATTCAAATATAAGAAACCATGTTAAAAATAACTTTCATGACAGGTGCAAAACATCTAATAATGATAAAAAATAGACACAATAAACGGAACGATAATAAAACCGAACAATTTATCAGATGCGAAAAGAGCTGTAATATTTTCCATTTGTAATTAAAAATCTGTTAGTGCCATACGATGACAAAATTAATTTTTATTTAATTAAATTATTACAAATAAGAAATTTTCATAATTTTTTACTATTTATCAGATAAAATAGTAGACCTTTACTTATTTCAATTTTTTTTTTTCAGTATTAAAATAATAGTATAATGTCTTGTTATAACAATGTGATGCTTTGTTATAAATTGCACTTTTAATTAATTAAAAAATAAATAGTTATAATTTTATATTAGAACAACATCTTAAAGAAACTGAAAAGTTATCAAAAGACGATCACTTACCAGTTTAATTTAAAAATATTTATAAAAAACAAATAGAAATTATTTTTTACAAATACGTAAAAATTAATTTTAAAAATAAGTTTGCTTTCATTTGTTTAAATGTAATGTAACTTCAGAATATTTTATTTTATTTTGCGGCGAATTTGATTTTAAACAATATGCAAATAAAAGTAGACGATTTCTGAATAATTTTAAAAAAAAAAAAAAATTTATATTGGAAAAGTACGGTTTTTATTTAATCAGGACTAATTATAAATCTTTTTCGATATGCTCCAGGTCGAAAAAATAACAAATTTAGAGAAAAAGAATTAAACTTTTAAGTGTTATAAGTTTGGATTACCGTTCACACACACACACGTGCGTCTGTATACAAACATCCATTTTACATATGTAAGTAAAACGTTTAATTTGAAGTTATGCTTGTTATTGAAAATTATTTACCTAAGAAACGTCTGTTTCCATTAATCCATCAAGAATTTCTTAATATACATATGAATAATGGAAATTATAAAATAAATGAATTTGTATTATCATACCTTTGAAAACTACAAAAATAAAAGTTCAATTAAATAATACATTTAAATAATACATCTGTAAACAGGATTCATATTTTTTTATTTGGTTCATAATCAGGAAAGCTTCTTAACTTTTATAGCAAATTAGCGATTAAATTAAATTACATCTTGTGAAATTCGAACTGTTGGAAAAGATTACCAGTTTTTCATTAATTATAATATTAAATAGTATGAAAATATGTGAATAACTGAGATTATTAGTTACAATATTTGTTTGTTTATAGAAATATTCTTAAAATTAGAATAATACATTTTTGATGTTTGTGGTCATTTTTAAATGTTTCTTGTCTTTAAATGTTATTTCTTATTAAGGATTAGAAATTATCTTTTTATATTTCTAAATTTAAAAAAAAATTATTTAATTATATTTATTTTAACGAAAAATAATTTATAAATAATAATATATTATTTAATTATAATAATAAATTATTTTAATAAATAATTTATATTATTTTTAATTATATTTATTTAATTATAGCGACATTCCTTAGTTATTTTTATCATTTTTTTTTAATAGAGCTGTTACTACTAAATTTCTTTCAAGAAATGCTTCTTTTTGAAAATTTAAAAATTTTCACTGTGGATAAAATTTACATGGATATTTGATTTTATAGTAAAATTTATTCAGAAATAAGATCAATTTTGTTTGTATTATTGATTAATATAAAGGATATTTACATTAATCGATAATTACATTAATTATTACATTGATCGATTAACCAATTTCATATGTCATGATTGTAAAACACAAATAATTTTGCTTTGTTGGCGTTGGTGTTAAGAAAAAGCGTTTTTTTTCCCTAGATTTCGGTATGGTTGTTTATTTGTTTTCTATTAGTTCTATAATTTTAAAATTGTTTATTTATATATTAAATTATTTGCCTCACAAATACTGCCATCAATAATGATTTTCAGATGCCACCAAAAAAGTATTCGATAGTTAAGATGATTATTAGCCATTCAGTCATCTAGAATTATACTATTTAATTTACTGTGATTATTATTATGATGAGTATATTTCCTACAATATTTTCTTTTAATTTCTTTATACATTTTCGTTTGTTTTCCTAATAGAATTTATGAACAAAAAAATCTATTACTTTCCATTCAGACAATCCCTGGTCGTATCTTCCGATTGATATAATATTCAATTTTCCTTTTAAGGTAACATACACCTCAAAAATAAAAGGAATTTTGCTTGAATAATTAATCAAAATTCTAACTATTTTTCAATGTCTGTTTATATATATATATATAATATTTTTATTCTTGATGATATTTATTGATAATAAGTTAATTTAACTTATAAATTTTAGAAAAAAAGTTTAGAAAAATATAGAAAAAAGTGGTGTTTTTTTTTTTTTTGTTACTTTAGAAAAAGAATTGTAACATTTACATGTGCATGGACATAGCAAAATAACAATAAATTTGTACTTTGTATTGCAAAATTGCCTTTTAAAACAATTCTATATCAAGAAAACAACTTCATCAGGAGAAAGGAAACAATTTTAATATTAAACAATAATGAGGAAAGTACTGGAAAATAACAAACAAAGATGTAAAACATTCTGAGATGAAAACCTTAAATAATAAACACATAAACTGTACTTAAAAATTCATTATTATGTTATTTTACTACGCAAATAAAGAATATCTTAAACAAGGATATAGCAATACGTAAAAGTTGCTTCGTTATAAAAATTGAACAATCTGATGAAATTCAAACTACAGACTTGGCGTATTCTATTCCTCTGTATTGAATTTAATAATTCTGATCCAATGTTCTAATTTAAACAATCTTATCCGTTGCCCAATCAGGTCTATTTCATGCTGTTTGTATTTCACATTAAAACCTATGAAGCGGTTTACATCGAAACATACATTTCAAATATAACACTTTGTAGAATTTTGTCACCAAACATCCTTCATTTATATTAACAAGCGCTCTCTTAGGAAAGCACTATTCGATGAAAGTAATTTGCAGATATATATACACTGACTACTTCACGCATTTCACTATTAAACTTTATAGGTAATCAGTTTAAGAAAAAAGTGGTTGTTTGTTTGAAAATTACCAAAAATTAAATGATTTTGGATTTTTCATAGTTAAATTTTGACAAATAAATAAGTAAAGCGGGAAATAAAATTTCGCAACAGTTATCTTCTATCAAACAATTTATTTCAATTATTACTATTCATAAAAGTGTACTGAATTTGATATTGGAAAAACAAAGAATTTGAGTGATTTAAATATTGTCGAAGAAAAATTGATCAATGGTACTTTTAAGTTGGAAGTTATTTAAAAAGAAAACAAAACAACTAAATAAGTGTTTATATTAATAAAAGGAGAAATTTAAAAAGCTCATTAACTTTTCCATTTGTTTTGTGATTTCTTTCATCATAAAATAATGATACATTTTATGTGAAGAAGAAAAAACACATTTTCTAAATTTGAATTTGAATTGGAATAAAATATATTGAATGAAAAGTTGTGAATCACAACATTGAACTTTTATATGCTTAAAGTTTGTCAACATGTGTTTTATTTGATTAAGAAATCTAAAAGAAAGGAAATGTAATCTGTAAAATAATATAATATAGACAATATAATTTTAAAGAAATATGATGAATTTTAAGGATTTTTGAAAAGTGTGAAAATGGCAATTATTTGATATAAGGATAATATTAAAATTTTATAAAAAGTATTATAATAGTTGAAAATCAAGAACATTTTTTTTTTTTTTAAACTTTTGTTATTGGAAAAACAAAGAAATTGAGTGATTTAAATATTGTCGAAGAAAAATTGATCAATGGTACTTTTAAGTTGGAAGTTATTTAAAGAAAACAAAACAACTAAATAAGTGCTTATGTCAATAAAGGAGAATTTAAAGCTTTTTAACTTTTCCATTTGTTTTGTGATTTCTTTCATCATAAAATAATGATACATTTTTGTGAAGAAAAAACACATTATATAAATTTCAATTGGAATTGGAATAAAAATATATTGAATGAAAAGTTGTGAATCAAAACATTGAACTTTTATATGTTAAAAAGTTTGCCAACATGTGTTTTATTTGATTAAGAATTCTAAAATGAAATGTGATCTGCAAGATAATGTAATATAGACAATATAATTTTAAAGAAATATGATGAATTTTAAGGATTTTGGAAAGTGTGAAAATGAAGTAAACTCTGCAATTATTTGATATAATGATAACATTAAAATTTTATAAAAAGTATTATAATAGTTGCAAGTTGAAAATCAAGAACATTTTTTTTTTTTTAAACTTTTGTTATTGGAAAAACAAAGAATTTGAGTGATTTAAATATTGTCGAAGAAAAATTGATAAATGGTACTTTTAAGTTGGTTGTTATTTAAAAAAACAAAACAACTAAATAAGTGTTTATATTAATAAAGGAGAATTTAAAGCTCATTAACTTTTCCATTTGTTTTGTGATTTCTTTCATCATAAAATAATAAAACATTTTTGTGAAGAAGAAAAAACACATTTTCTAAATTTGAATTTGAATTGGAATAAAATATATTGAATGAAAAGTTGTGAATCAAAAACATTGAACTTTTCTATGCTTAAAGTTTATCAACATGTGTTTTATTTGATTAAGAATTCTAAAAGGAAATGTGATCTGTAAGATAATATAATATAGACAATATAATTTTAAAGAAACATGATGAATTTTAAGGATTTTTTCAAAAGTGTGAAAATAAAGTAAACTCTGCAATTATTTGATATAATGATAAAATTAAAATTTTATAAAAAAGTATTATAATAATTGCAAGTTGAAAATCAAGAACATTTTTTTTTTTAAAAAACTTTTGTTATTTGAAAAACAAAGAATTTGAGTGATTTAAATATTGTCGAAGAAAAATTGATCAATGGTACTTTTAAGTTGGAAGTTATTTAAAGAAAACAAAACAACTAAATAAGTGCTTATGTTAATAAAGGAGAATTTAAAGCTCATTAACTTTTCCATTTGTTTTGTGATTTCTTTCATCATAAAATAATGAAACATTTTTTGTGAAAAAGAAAAAACACATTTTCTAAATTTGAATTGGAATAAAATATATTGAATGAAAAGTTGTGAATCAAAACATTGAACTTTTATATGCTTAAAGTTTGACAACATGTGTTTTATTTGATTAAGAATTCTAAAAGGAAATGTGATCTGTAAGATAATATAATATAGACAATATAATTTTAAAGAAATATGATGAATTTTAAGGATTTTTTGAAAAGTGTGAAAATGAAGTAAACTCTGCAATTATTTGATATAAGGATAATATTAAAATTTTATAAAAAGTATTATAATAGTTGAAAATCAAGAACATTTTTTTTTTTTTTTTTTTAAACTTTTGATATTGGAAAAACAAAGAATTTGAGTGATTTAAATATTGTCGAAGAAAAATTGATCAATGGTACTTTTAAGTTGGAAGTTATTTAAAGAAAACAAAACAACTAAATAAGTGTTTATGTTAATAAAGGAGAATTTAAAGCTCATTAACTTTTCCATTTGTTTTGTGATTTCTTTCATCATAAAATAATGATACATTTTTTGTGAAGAAAAAACACATTTATAAATTTGAATTTGAATTGTAATAAAATATATTGAATGAAAAGTTGTCAATCAAAACATTGAACTTTTCTATGCTTAAAGTTTATCAACATGTGATTTATTTGATTAAGAATTCTAAACTGAAATATCTGCAAGATAATATAATATAGACAATATAATTTAAAAAGATAAATAATGATTAATTTTAAGGATTTTTTTGAAAAGTGTTAAAATGAAGTAAACTCTGCAATTATTTGATATAATGATAATATTAAAATTTTATATAAAAAGTATTATAATATAGTTGAAAATCAAGAACATTTTTTTTTTTTTTTAAAACTTTTGTTATTTGAAAAACAAAGAATTTGAGTGATTTAAATATTGTCGAAGAAAAATTGATAAATGGTACTTTTAAGTTGGAAGTTATTTAAAGAAAACAAAACAAATAAATAAGTTTTTATATTAATAAGGGAGAATTTAAAGTTCAATAAAATTTTTGTGTATGTACATTTAAAAGTTGGTTTTAATTATTTCTTATTTGATTTTTATGCATTTTGTATTCATTCAAAACACCATAATACTAATGTTTCTTGTTCTTTAAATGTAAAAGTTTTCTTTAAAATTAAAGGAATAAAACATGGAAATTAACCTAAATTCCTAAGTTATTTTTATTTCAGTTTTTAAAGTAAGAATTTTTGTAAATTTGTAAAAAAAAAAAAAGTTTGTGTCGACAAACTTTAAGCATACAAGAATGTATAAATAATTAAGATATACATTTTAAAACAGTATATTACCTACATAAGGATATTCCTATTATAAAAATACTTACAGAGGAAAAAACTATTCATGTTTTTTTATTTTTGAATTATCAAGTTTTGCAACAATATCACATTTTTTGCAATGTTTATCCATATTTTAAAGAATAAAATGTATAAAAAATAGCTTGAAAATAGATATTTTTATGTGAAATTCAAAGGTTTTGAATATATTTAATCAAAACACTTGCAAAATGGCTAAATATTTTAAATCCAGGTCATTTCATATTAAGAAGCCTTTGCAAATGGGAGGAAGTAGAGCTGCATTGAGGTACTCAATTTGCATTAACCAGGGGGCGCGTATAACTTGAAAATAAGCCACGGTCGCGGAGTAACAATGCTCCCGTAACGATCTACGATCCTATTAAACCGAGACGTACAGTTTAAAGTGGATTCCGAACCACTACAAACATCCATGGCACCGCCGGGACTCGAACCCGAAACCTGTCGTACCGAGCGCTAGCCACTCGGCCATTCAGGCCCTAGTATGGTGAATAGTAATTATAAAAGAAAACTTCTTGCGAATTACCAGAAGGACTTTGATTGAGGTTAAAAGAAAAAGGGTTTTATAAGAGGCGGTTTATTTAATTATTCGCATAGAACTTTTTTTACTTTATCACTATTTATTTATTTATTTTAATGGGATAAATTGACCAGATGCCAAAAGAAACGTTTAATTTCTTCGCGTATCAAATACTTGAAAATTAATAAAGGGTTTTGTTTTTATATGTCAAGAACTCGCTTAAGCTGTTCTAAACGATTGTAGGTTTGTCCAAAAATAAATAATATTCCTGGATTTATTAATAGATCTTTATGCCTAATTTTTATTATTAGTAAAACTCTCCGACTTAAATCTTGTCATTTATTTCAATAAATTTGGATTCCTAAGGCTCTCACTTTTTAGTTACGATTGATGTTGGAATGAGAATTGCAATAATTTTCAATAATTATGAGAATCAATATTTGTTGAAGAGCTTGGTTATTTTTGTGGCTTCGTATCTTTTACACATATACAAAACATACACATATTACAAAATCTTCGCTAATATTATATAATTAATGTAAGTATTTAAAAGCTAAATTAATTTCTTTAATACAGCTAATTGAATATATATTAGCTGTTTCAATGAAATTAATTTAGCTTTAAATAGTTACGTTAATTATATAATATTAGCGAAGATTATGTTAACATTCAGATATTTTTTGGAAAATATGCTATATTAATATTATTTAAAAGTTTACTTTCAAAAGGTTTAATTCTCATTTTAATATAACCAGAGAAAACATTGGTGACTTTAATATCAAGAGTAGAAATAAGTTAAAATAAAGTCTGATTGATAGAAAGCATTTTTTGAGAAAACTTTTTTTTTTAAAAATGGGAATAAAATTGTTTTATTTCGACAGGCTAAAACATTTGAAGTGCGGTAGAAACAAAATATACAAAGTTTGAAACTGAAAAATTAATTTAAAAAAATATATATTTCCTATGAAAAAATTCCATAACAAATGGCATTTGAAATTACTCTTATTGAAAAATAAATTTTTTTGCGTGTGTCATTTTTTAATTGATCGTAGCTGAAAACTGTCTATCCGTTTTCAAATAAGTAGTTAGAAAATCTTGTAAGACAATATAAATTAATTTTATTGTTAAAACTGATTTATTTTTGAGATTAAATAAATAAAAAAAATGTAAAATAAGTAGTATAAATAATCCAATTCTTGCATTATTTACCTGGTTAAAAAAGATACTTGAATAAAGTACATTATTATGCTAAATGAATGAGCTGATATGTCATGACGAGAGCATGCAGCACTTGCTGCCTCATAACAAGTAGTAACATCAGCTTGCCATCGTGTCTTAAAATAAAATTGATCCCATCATTGAATTGAAATATAAATTTAATATCTGTTCTGTCAGTTAGAATACTCCCATAACCAGGGCCGGATTTAGATGCAACGAGGCCCTAGGCTATTTCACTTATCAGGCCCTTTCACCTCCCATTTTTAAGTTTGTAAATTACATGACAGATAATAAAACGACGATTTTTGTTGGCGCGAAGCAGCGAGATAATAAAATACATCATTACTGTGATAAGCATATCAATATGTGAAATGAAACAGGTGGCGATTGGTACTAATCTTTATAAAAAATGTGGCACGGATAATAAGTAAAATAATAGTCGAGAACACTTATTTGGACATTTATTCTCCATTATTTATCCATTTTAATCTTTGATGCGCATCTTATTGATGAGCCACTTATTTGTCTTATGCTAAGCGATAAGGTTTTAAGAAAAGAGTGGGTTCTATAATAGTTTTTTGATACCCCTCGTACTTACCGATGGTGTTGCTGTTCCTTCTGCAGTATGCTGTGTGTCTCTGAAAGTTGTAAGTCGACCTTGTAGGCAAGTCGTGCTGGAATGCAGCAAAAGTTACAACAACAGTAAATTTGTATTTAACGAAGCTCCTTGGCAATAAGATAGCCGCATCTATCAGGGAAAAACATCAGGTGAGGAGATAAATGCAGTGCCTGAGAAAGCAGCGAAGTAGAAAGAGAAAATTGTTCTTTGTAGTGGCGATTTCTTTCTTGAGCATTGGTGATGCTGATGAGCTGCAGTCTATCATCCTGGAAAAACTTTAGATGAGGAAAATATACAGTGCATGAAAGAGCAAAGTAGAAAAGGAATCTTTTCTTTATGTTGGCGATTCCTTTCTTGTGCTTTGATGACGTTGATGGTTTGGCATGGTGGCAGCCGAGAGCTTCTAACTTGGAGAAATTTTAGAAGAAGAGCAAATACATTGCATGAACAGCAGCAAGGTAGACAAAAGGTAAATTGCCCAAAATGTAAATGGAACACATAAACAAAAGATTATGTATATAATATATATTTAAAGTAAGGAAATAAAAAATACGAGTGAAGTTCTAAAAGAAACACATATTGATCATAAAAAATAATTACAGCGAGGAGGAAACGAGACGCGGAAGTAAAAAAAAAAATTCAGCTAACATTAAAACCGTAATCGAGGTAATGATTGCAGAGTACAAGAGGACGAAGCGCAGAAACAAGGGGAAGGTCAGCGTCTGTATGGAGAAATAAAACATGTCATGTGATAGAGTTAGCAGTAATTAATAAAGAAATGCTTGGGCGTTTGGAATTGTTTATAACGTACTCGGGTAGACGCTTACTGACCTCATTTTGAGTGTTAGGCAAGTTACAATAGAAGTTATGCGACAGTTTATGAATAAACTCAGGGAGCGTTTGAATATTGAGTGAGTGATGAATATAGGTGTTTCGAAAAATCCACGGTGCGTTGGTAATCAAGTAAAAGTTATGCCCAATGTAGCGAATTTATATCGCAAGTCAAATATTCTAAACATATCAGCATGCAGAATTTTAATCCAAAAGCAACAACCATCCTTTATTTAAATAAACAAGCGCTTTCTTTCAAAAACACTTTTTGATCGACCTAAGAACTGTCAATTGTTACAAACCGTACTTCACTATAAAAATTTATATACAGTCAATTTAAGGAAAAAAGTGGTAGTTCGTTTGGAAATTATAAAAAAATCAGCTATTTTTGCTTTTTCCTAGTTAAATTTAAATAAATAAATAAGTAAAGATGTAAATAAGATTTCGCGACAGTTATTTAAATCAGACAAGTTATTTCATTTATTACTAATTGTTTTTACAAAGACATTTTACTTCCTAAAACAATCTCATGAAATAATACAGACTACATTCTACTCCTAAATATTGAATTTAATAATTTTGATCCTATATTCTAATTTAAAGGAATCTTATAAACTGTCGGTCATCTATTTTGCACTATTTTTCATTCCATATTGAGTTCGATTTATATCGAAAACCATATACTAAAGATAAGTAGAATTTTTGTCCAAAAACCACGACCATCCTATATTTAAATTAACGAGGGCTTTCTTACGAAACCACTCTTTGACTGAAATTTTACAAAGGATGAATTTATGGCCCAATCAATATTAAATTTTATAAACAACAACAATGGTATTTCATTTGGGAATTACAAAAAAATAAAGTTTTTTTTTTTTTTTTTGTCTTTTTCGCAGTTAAATATAAATAAATAAATAAGTAAATATGTAAATAAAATTTCGCAACAGTTATCTTAAATAGCACCTTTAATATTATTGCTATAAGTTTACTTAGTTAGTTAGTAAGTATTTTTGTCGCAGTAGAAATATGATATATAAAGCTTCTAATAGAGGCAATTTATTTAAAAAAAAATATTTTCTAATTAAAAATATCCAGAAAAAACTCAATTACAAATGGCTTTTGGAATTACTTTTATTGGAAAACATAGTTTCTTTTGCGTAAGCTTTCAATTGATTGCAGCTGAAAACTGTCTATCCGTTATCAAATAAGTAATTATAAAAGCCTGTCAGTAAAAACCCTGTTTATAGAGGACGGAAATAATTAATAGATACTGCCATATTATGAAAGTATTAAATATTTATTGAAATTAAGAAGTTTCAGAAGTTACACTATCTTTTATTCAAATCAACAAATGCTTCATTAAACAAAGCAGTTTTTTTCACTAATCTTCAAGTACCAAAAAAATCTGATTTGGCATTGATGATTTGTGTTGGATTAATATGTAAAAACTGTATTAAAATCAAGTGTCATCCACTACTAGTTCAAAAAAATGTATTTGAACTGGAGTGGAGTAATAAAAAAGTATTTTAAATAACGTTTGAAAATTTGAACAAGATATATATATAGGAAGAGTGTGAGCTAATAGGAGGAATTGAAAAATTGAACGTTTGTATTGTTCGTTAGTACCAAAAATTAACTTTTTTCTGTTTTTCACAGTTAGATTTAGATAAATAAATAAGTAAGGCTGCAAATAAAATTTCGTAACAGTTATCTTCCATCAAACAATTTATTTCAGTTATTGCTATTCAAAAAATTGTACTGTCGTACAAAAAGACAATTACGCAATTTGACGAAATTCGGACGACAGACTTAAGGTTTTCTATTTCTCACTAATAAACTTAATAATTCTGGTCCAACATTCTAATAAAACATGCTTATAAGTTTTGAATCAGGTCTATTTTTCGTTCCTCATTACGCCTGATGTAGCGATCTATATCGAAAACCTAATATTGTAAGCATAACGGCTTGTCGAATATTTGTCCAGAAAAAACAATTATCCTTTATTTAAATCTAATACTGAGAAATAGAACACGTTAAATCTGCAGCATTTCATCAGATTGTATTTAAGAAGTAACATGTCTTCGTACAACAATACAGTGTTTTAGTAGTAATTTAAATAAACTGTTTGATGGAAGATAACTGTTGCGAAATTTTATTTACAGCTGTACTTATTTATGTTTATTTATACGTTAAAACGACAAAAAAAGTTATTTTTTGTAATTTCAAAACAAACTATCACTTTTTTCTTAAAACCTTTGATTACATATAAATTGTAATAGTGTTTGACGAAAAGGAGCAATGGTATATCTTGATTCGATAGAAAAGTATTTTCATATAGAAAGTACTTATTGATTTAAGTAAAGGATGATTGTTTTTTTTCAGACCGAATATTCTACAAGTTGTTATGTTTCTAATATATGGTTTTCGATATAGATCGTGCTCAATGCGGAATGAATAACCGGCTAATGGACTCCGAGAAAGTGAAATGATGAAGTAGTATTTCTGTGTGTTCATTCGATAAAAGAGTGCTCTCGCAAGAAAAGCGTTCGTTAATTTAATAAATTTGTTCCAATACTCTAATTTAAACAATCTTATAAGCTGTCAGTCAAGACTACTTCACTTTATTTTTCATTCAACATTGAGCCCGATGTTGTGATTTAAATCGAAAACCATATACGAATGTAAAAATGTACCACTTGAAGATAATACTTATACTTTTACAATAATAATAATTCTATTAGTTTTCGGGGGGGGGGGAATATTTATTTATCTTTTACTTTTTTATGCACTACAATTTAAACCTGGATTTTAATAGAAAATAATGCAGAAAATTTCATCTTTTCATTTATATTTTATTGACAGTAAAAATACACAATTGTTTTGTTGTTGTCAATTGTCAATCAAATATGTCAAACAAAGCAACTTGTTTAACACACACTGTGGGGAAAAGAAACAGGTGGACGTTAACACGTATATATTCAATTAGCTGTTTCAATGAAATTAATTTCGCTTTAAATACTTAAATTATTTATATAATACTAGAGAAGATTTTGATAACATTCAGATATTTTTTTTTAGAATATGCTTTATTAATATTATTTCTATAAGTTTACTTTTAATTTACATTTTAATATACCAGCGAAATCCTTGGTGACTTTAGTATCAGCAGTGAAAGTGAATTTAGCACAGCACTATAAATAAGTTAAAATAGAGTATGATTAAAAGACAAATTTTCTTTATTTTTCAAAATATGAAAAAATTGTTTTATTTCGTCAGGCTAAAACGTTTGTGGCGCAGTAGAAACACAATATATAAATCTTGTGATTTAATTTTTTTTTAAATTTTCTAATTAAAAATATTCAGAAAAAATCAATTACAAATGGCATTTTTGAATTACTTTTATTGAAAACAACTTTGTTAGTTTTCAATTACAGCTGAAAACTGTTTATCAGTTATCAAATAAGTAGTTATAAAAAGCCTGCTGCTGAAAGGACAGAAATAATTAACTGATAATGGCTAGTTTCTATCTTGTTTCTGTGGAAAGACAATGAAGAAATGCTTTGAGAGTAAAGACTAATAGGAAGCTTGCCCAAAAAGTATGATACAATATTAATTTAAGATAACAGAGATATGAAAGTAAACGAAATATGTATAAAAAATTGAACAATCTGATGAAATTCAAACTACAGACTTAACGTATTCTATTCCTCTGTATTGAATTTAATAATTCTGATCCAATGTTCTAATTTAAACAATCTTATCCGTTGCCAATCAGGTCTATTTCGTGCTGTTTTGTATTTCACATTAAAACCTATGAAGCGGTTTACATCGAAAACATACATTTCAAATATAACACTTTGTAGAATTTTTGTCACCAAACATCCTTCATTTATATTAACAAGCGCTCTCTTAGGAAAGCACTATTCGATAGAAAGTAATTTGCAGATATATGTATATGACTTTACTTCACGCATTTCACTATTAAACTTTATAGGTAATCAGTTTAAGAAAAAAAGTGGTTGTTTGTTTGAAAATTACCAAAATTAAATGATTTTGGTTTTTTCATAGTTAAATTTTGACAAATAAATAAGTAAAGCGGGAAATAAAATTTCGCAACAGTTATCTTCTATCAAACAATTTATTTCAATTATTACTATTCATAAAAGTGTACTGAATTTGTCCTGGAAAACAAAGAATTTTACTTTAAATCGCAATCGGATGAAATAATACAGACTACAAGATTTAATCTGCTATATATAAAACAAAACCGTGTCAAGCTGTTTGTATGCGATGAACTCGAAACTAAACCATCCGATTTTAACTTTTCCATTTTTTTTTTTCCTACAACATAAATAATTAATGTCGCGATTTGTTCGCGATGAAAGAAAAACTATCCAATTTTAAATTTTTTTTAAAAATGTGTTTTGTTCCAACATTGAAGATATGATAAAGTTTTTATTCAGATTTTTTTTTTTATTTAATTAAAAATCAGTTAAAATATATCATTGAGGAAGTCGCCAATCTTATAACCCTATAATTTTAAAGAAATTTATGATCCAATTTCTTTTTGAAATACTGCAATTAGAAATGGCAAGCTTCAGTTTGAACAATATAATGATTAAAATTTTATTGCTATTATAATAATTGAAAATTCTTTTTTTTTTTAATTTCCTTGTTGGAAAAAAAGGTTTGTTTCCAAACAGACGAAAGACAACAATAAAAGGTAAAGTTAGATGGGGCCGTGTCTCGATTAAAGTACCACATAACCGTAAAAATTCTCATGTTGTGAATATTATTGTTTTATGTACTACTTTAAATTTTTGAAAATTTTATTTTGATATTTATTATTTCTATGAGAAATAAAAATAATGTAAGTATTTTTGATTTGATTATCAAATATTTTTTTTAATTTTCTAAGTTTGAATTTGAATAAAATATTTTAATGAAAAGTTATGAATCAAAACACTGAACTTTTATATGTTAAAGTTTGTCAACATGTGTTGAAATTTGATTAAGAATTCCATAAAATGAAATGTGATACCTTGGCGATAGATAATGCTCCAATAAAAGCACGCGCCAGACAAGATTTAATTTTAAGTGGCACCAAATATTCTATTGGTTTTAACCTTAGTAGCTTTTAGAAAGGCGAACTTAAAAATGAAATCTAAAGCTGCGGTTGGCGCGTTATTTGATTAATGATAACATTAAAATTTTATAAAAAAGGTATTATAATAGTTGAAAATGAAAATCAAGAACATTTTTTTAAAAAACTTTTGTTATTGAAAAACAAAGAATTTGAGTGATTTAAATATTGTCGAAGAAAAATTGATAAATGGTACTTTTAAGTTGGAAGTTATTTAAAAAAAAACAAAACAACTAAATAAGTGTTTTTATTAATAAAGGAGAATTTAAAGCTCATTAACTTTTCCATTTGTTTTGTGATTTCTTTCATCATAAAATAATAAAACATTTTTTGTGAAGAAGAAAAAACACATTTTCTAAATTTGAATTTGAATTAAATAAAATATATTGAATGAAAAGTTGTGAATCAAAACATTGAACTTTTCTATGCTTAAAGTTTGTTCAACATGTGTTTTATTTGATTAAGAATTCTAAAATAAAATGTGATCTGTAAAGATAATATAATATAGACAATATAATTTTGAAGAAATATGATGAATTTTAATTTTTGAAAAGTGTGAAAATAAAGTAAACTCTGCAATTATTTGATATAATGATAACATTAAAATTTTATAAAAAGTATTATAATAGTTGCAAGTTGAAAATCAAGAACATTTTAAAAAAAAAACTTTTGTTATTTGAAAAACAAAAAGAATTTGAGTGATTTAAATATTGTCGAAGAAAAATTGATAAATGGTACTTTTAAGTTGGAAGTTATTTAAAGAAAACAAAACAACTAAATAAGTGTTTATATTAATAAAGGATAATTTAAAGCTCATTAACTTTTCCATTTGTTTTGTGATTTCTTTCATCATAAAATAATAAAACATTTTTTGTGAAAAAAAAAAACACATTTTCTAAATTTGAATTTGAATTACAATAAAATATATGGAATGAAAAGTTGTGAATCAAAACATTGAACTTTTCTATGCTTAAAGTTTGTCAACATGTGTTGTATTTGATTAAGAATTCTAAAATAAAATGTGATCTACAAGATAATATAATATAGACAATATAATTTTAATTGAAAAGTGTGAAAATGAAGTAAACTCTGCAATTATTTGATATAATGATAACATTAAAATTTTATAAAATATATTTTAATAGTTGCAAGTTGAAAATCAAGGACATTTTTATTTGAAAAACTTTTGTTATTTGAAAAACAAAGAATTTGAGTTATAAATTTGAGTGATTTAAATATTGTCGAAGAAAAATTGATAAATGGTACTTTTAAGTTGGAAGTTATTTAAAGAAAACAAAACAACTAAATAAGTGTTTATATTACTAAAGGATAATTTAAAGCTCATTAACTTTTCCATTTGTTTTGTGATTTCTTTCATCATAAAATAATAAAACATTTTTTGTGAAGAAGAAAAAACACATTTTCTAAATTTGAATTTGAATTACAATAAAATATATGGAATGAAAAGTTGTGAATCAAAACATTGAACTTTTCTATGCTTAAAGTTTGTCAACATGTGTTGTATTTGATTAAAATTCTAAAATAAAATGTGATCTACAAGATAATATAATATAGACAATATAATTTTAATTGAAAAGTGTGAAAATGAAGTAAACTCTGCAATTATTTGATATAATGATAACATTAAAATTTTATAAAAATATATTTTAATAGTTGCAAGTTGAAAATCAAGGACATTTTATTTGAAAAACTTTTGTTATTTGAAAAACAAAGAATTTGAGTTATAAATTTGAGTGATTTAAATATTGTCGAAGAAAAATTGATAAATGGTACTTTTAAGTTGGAAGTTATTTAAAGAAAACAAAACAACTAAATAAGTGTTTATATTACTAAAGGATAATTTAAAGCTCATTAACTTTTCCATTTGTTTTGTGATTTCTTTCATCATAAAATAATAAAACATTTTTTGTGAAGAAGAAAAAACACATTTTCTAAATTTGAATTTGAATTACAATAAAATATATGGAATGAAAAGTTGTGAATCAAAACATTGAACTTTTCTATGCTTAAAGTTTGTCAACATGTGTTGTATTTGATTAAAATTCTAAAATAAAATGTGATCTACAAGATAATATAATATAGACAATATAATTTTAATTGAAAAGTGTGAAAATGAAGTAAACTCTGCAATTATTTGATATAATGATAACATTAAAATTTTATAAAATATATTTTAATAGTTGCAAGTTGAAAATCAAGGACATTTTATTTTAAAAACTTTTGTTATTTGAAAAACAAAGAATTTGAGTTATAAATTTGAGTGATTTGAATATTGTCGAAGAAAAATTGATAAATGGTACTTTTAAGTTGGAAGTTATTTAAAGAAAACAAAACAAATAAATAAGAGTTTATATTAATAAAGGAGAATTTAAAGCTCAATAACATTTTTATGTATGTACATTTGTTTTTATTTACATTTAAAAAGTTGGTTTTTAATTATTTCTTATTTGAATTTTTATGCATTTTGTATTCATTGAAAACATCATAATAAAAATATTTCTATTCTAAATGCTTTGAAACTTCA
Organism: Caerostris extrusa; assembly: GCA_021605095.1. NCBI lineage: Eukaryota > Metazoa > Arthropoda > Arachnida > Araneae > Araneidae > Caerostris > Caerostris extrusa. The sequence continues at coordinate 115,933 of BPLR01006568.1, forward strand.
TGTAAAAAGTTTTCTTTAAATGTATGAAAGGAATAGAACATGGAAATTAACCTAAATTCATAAATTATTTTTATTTTAGTTTTTAAACTAAGAATTTTTGTAAATTTGTAAAAAAAAGTTTGTGTCGACATACTTTAAGCATACAAAAATGTATAAATAATTGAGATATAAATTTGAAAACAGTATATTACCCACATAAAGGATATTCCCATTATAAAAATACTTGCAAAGGAAAAACTATTCATGTTTTATGTATTTTTGAATTATCAAGTTTGCAACAATATCACATTTTTGCAATGTTTATCCATATTTTTAAAGAATATATTGTATAAAATAGTTAAAGTTAATATATTTCTCCAATGAACTCAAATTCTTTATCTTATTTACAGAGTATGGTGAATAATTTTTTTTTTTCTTTCTAATGCAGCTGGCAAACACAGACAGCTTGGTCTTTGGATGCCTTAAGGCAAGTGCTGCAGAGACGTACTCACTTTGCATTACCCAGGGGTGCGTATAACTTGAAGATAAGCCACGGTCGCGGAGTAACAATGCCCCCGTAACGCTCTACGATCCTATTAAACCGAGACGTACAGTTTAAAGTGGATTCCGAACCACTACAAACATCCATGGCACCGCCGGGACTCGAACCCGAAACCTGTCGTACCGAGCGCTAGCCACTCGGCCATTCAGGCCCTAGTATGGTGAATAGTAATTATAAAAGAAAACTTCTTGCGAATTACCAGAAGGATGATTGAGGTTAAAAGAAAAAGGGTTTTATAAGAGGCGGTTTATTTAATTATTCGCATAGAACTTTTTTACTTTATCACTATTTATTTATTTATTTTAATGGGATAAATTGACCAGATGCCAAAATGAAACGTTTAATTTCTTCGCGTATCAATTACTTGAAAATTAATAAAGGGTTTTGTTTTTAAATGTCAAGAACTCGCTTAAGCTGTTCTAAACGATTGTAGGTTTGTCCAAAAATAAATAATATTCCTGGATTTATTAATAGATCTTTATGCCAAATTTTTATTATTAGTAAAACTTTCTGACTTAAATCTTGTCATTTATTTCAATAAATTTGGATTCCTAAGGCTTTCACTTTTTAGTTACGATTGATGTTGGAATGAGAATTGCAATAATTTTCAATAATTATGAGAATCAATATTTGTTGAAGAGCTTGGTTATTTTTGTGGCTTCGTATCTTTTACACATAAAGAAAACATACACATATTAAAATATCTTCGCTAATATTATATAATTAATGTAAGTATTTAAAGCTGAATTAATTTCTTTAATACAGCTAATTGAATATACAGCCTGAGTAAAAACTTTAAGGCCAGTAAAAATTTTTGAGAAAATGTAAAAATGAAATAAAAGGGATTCAAATAATGTTAATTATTAAAGTTCATTGATAAGAAATAAATGCTATAAGCATAATTTGTAAATACATAATTATGAGAAACATGTGGTTATTTACAAAGTTTAGTATTTCTGCCTGAGTAAAAACTTTAAGGCCACCAGTCATTTTTTAAAAATAAATATAATATAATCGTGTAATTACCATTGCAACTACTAGCTTGTGACAACGCTGCAATTTTCATATTTGTCATACGTTTCTTCGAAGTATTGGTGATCTTTGTGAAGTTGGCGAAGGGTAAGAAGTTAACTGATCGTGGAAAAGGACAGATCGAAGCTTTGTCTTCAACAGGAATGAGTAGTCGTGCTGTTGTGATAAAAATAGGAAGATCAAAGACTGTAGACAACAATTTTTTAAAATTGAAAGACAATTATGGCAAAAGAATACTGGGAAAAGACCTAAAGCTTTGTCCTCGCGTGATGAAAGAAGAGTTTGCCAACTTGCATCTACTGGAAAGTACTCAATCAGGAAACTGATTCCGACGGCAGGTTTAAAAGTTTGTCAAAAATGATTTATAACACAATTAGAAGGTCTGGAAGGTACACTTATACAGCAAAATTGACTAAGCCTCAGTTACTGCAGAGACACAAAATAGAGAGTTTGAACTTTGGTAAGAAAGTCATGACCTGGGACAACCAATGGATAGAAATGATTTTTCTGACGAAAAAAATTTAATTTGGATGGACCAGATGGCTGGAATTTCTACTGGCATGATATAAGAAATGAAAAAGAAATATTCTCCAAGCGCCAATTAGGTGGAGGGTCTGTCATGACTTGGGGCTGTTTTTCTTGCAATGGTGTGGGCTCAATTGCATTCGTTTCAGGTAGAATGAATTCACAAGGATACCAAAATGTCCTAACAAATTATCTTTTGCCAAATGCTGAATGTCTTGCTGGAGAAAATTGGAAATATCAGCAAGACAATGCACCGAACCATTCGAGTAACAGCACAAAAAAATTGATTCCAAGTCAACAATGTTGAAAATGTGAAATGGCCAGCTAGATCACCTGACCGCAACCCAATCGAGAACCTTTGGGCTGACTTAGCAAGAATAGTTTATGCAAATGGGAGACATTTTACTTCAACAACAGAGCTGAAATCTACTATCGAAGATGAATGGTATAAAACCAACCCCACCATTTGTCAAAAACTCGTTTCACCCATGAAAACAAGAATATTTGAAGTAATTCGAAGTAATGGCTCCTACACAACCTTTTAAGAATTTGTAATTTTTTTCTTATATGTTATTTTCTATGTTGGCCTTAAAGTTTTTACTCATGCTCAAATATTCATCTGTGTGTTCTGTAATATTTTCTAATAATAAAATATTTTCAAATTAATTTTTCTACTTTTTTTACTTTTATTTAAACTCAATAATTATCAATCAAATGGTATTTTAATTCCTCAGTTTAAATGTTTCCATTTTCTCAAAAATGTCAACTGGCCTTAAAGTTTTTACTCAGACTGTATATTAGCTGTTTCAATGAAATTAATTTAGCTTTATATACTTACATTAATTATATAATATTAACGAAGATTATGTTAACATTCAGATATTTTTGGAAAACATGCTCTATTAATATTATTTAAAAGTTTACTTTCAAAAGGTTTAATTCTCATTTTAATATAACCAGCGAAATCATTGGTGACTTTAATATCAAGAGTAGAAATAAGTTAAAATAAAGTATGATTAATAGAAAGCATTTATTGAGAAAACTTTTTTTTTTTTTTTTTAAAAATGGGAATAAAATTGTTTTATTTCGACAGGCTAAAACATTCGAAGTGCGGTAAAAACATAATATACAAAGTCTGAAACTGAAACAATTTAATTTAAAAAAATATATATTTCCTATGAAAAAATTCCATTACAAATGGCATTTGAAGTTACTCTTATCGAAAAATAAATTTTTTTGGGTGTGTCATTTTTTAATTGATCGTAGATGAAAACTGTCTATTCGTTTTCAAATAATTAGTTAGAAAATCTTGTAAGACAATATAAATTAATTTTATTGTTAAAAACGATTTATTTGTGAGATTAAATAAATAAAAAAAATGTAAAATAAGTAGTATAATGAATCCAAATTTTGCATTATTTACCTGGTTAAAAAAGATACTTGAATAAAGTACATTATGCTAAATGAATGAGCTGATATGTCATGACAAGAGCATGCAGCACTTGCTGCCTCATAACAAGTAGTAACATCAGCTTGCCATCGTGTCTTAAAAATAAAATTGATCCCATCATTGAATTGAAATACAAATTTAATATCTGTTCTGTCAGTTAGAATACTCCCATAACCAGGGCCGGATTTAGATGAAACGAGGCCCTAGGCTATTTCACTCATCAGGCCCTTTCATCTCCCATTTTTAAGTTTGTAAATTACATGAGATAAAAAAACGACGATTTGTGTTGGCGCGAAGCAGCGAGATAATAAAATACATCATTACTGTGATAAGCATATCAATATGTGAAATGAAACATGTGGCGATTGGTACTAATCTTTATAAAAAATGTGGTACGGATAATAAGTAAAATAATAGTCGAGAACACTTATTTGGACATTTATTCTCCATTATTTATCCATTTTAATCTTTGATGCGCATCTTATTGATGAGCCACTTATTTGTCTTATGCTAAGCGATAAGGTTTTAAGAAAAGCGTGGGTTCTATAATAGTTTTTGATACCCCTCGTACTTACCGATGGTGTTGCGGTTCCTTCTGCAGTATGCTGTGTGTCTCTGAAAGTTGTAAGTTGACCTTGTAGGCAAGTCGCGCTGGAATGCAGCAAAAGTTACAACAACAACAAATTTGTATTTAACGAAGCTCCTTGGCTACAAGATAGCCGCATCTATCAGGGAAAAACATCAGATGACGAGATATATACAGTGCATGAGAAAGCAGCGAAGTGGAAAGAGAAAATTGTTCTTTGTGGTGGCGATTTCTTTGTTGAGCATTGGTGATGCTGATGATTTAGCATGGTGCAGCTGCAGGCAACCATCCTGGAAAAACTTCAGATGAGGAAAAATATACAGCGCATGAAACAGCAAAGTAGAAAATGGAAACTGTTCTTTATGTTGGCGATTCCTTTCTTGTGCTTTGATGACGTTGATAATTTAGCATGGTGGCAGCCGAGACCTTCTAACTTGAAAAAATTTTAGAAGACGAGCAAATACAATGCATGAACAGCAGCAAGGTAGACAAAAGATAAATTGCCCAAAATGTAAATGGAACACATAAACAAAAGATTATGTATATAATATATATATTTAAAGTAAGGAAATAGAAAATAAGAGAGAAGTTCTAAATGAAAGAAATATTGATAATAAAAAATAATTACATCGAGTAGGAAACGAGACGCGGAAGTAAAATTCAGCTAACATTAAAACCGCAATCGAGGTAATGATTGCAGAGTACAAGAGGACGAAGTTCAGAAACAGGGTGAAGGTCAGCGTCTCTATGGAAAAATAAAACATGTCATGTGATAGAGGTAGCAGTAATTAATAAAGAATTGCGTGGGCGTTTAGAATTGTTTATATCGTACTAGCGCGCTTAAAGATCTCATTTTGAGTGTTAAGCAAGTTACAATAGAAGTTATGCGAGAGTTTATGAATAAACTGAGGGAGCGTTTGAACATTGAGTGAGTGATGAATATAGGTGTTTCGAAAAATCCACGATGCGTTGGTAATCAAGTAAAAGTTAGGCCCAATGTAGCGAATTTATATCGAAAGCCAAATATTCTGAACATATCAGCATGTAGAATTTTAATCCAGAAGCAACAACCATCCTTTATTGAAATTAACAAGCGTTTTCTTACGAATACACTTTTTTTGATCCACCAAAGAACAGGCAGTTGTTACTTTCGTACTTCACTATAAAAATTTATATACAATCATTTTAAGAAAAAGTGGTAGTTCATTTGGAAATTATAAAAAATAAGCCCTTTTTGCTTTTTCCTAGTTAAATTTAGATAAATAAATAAGTAAAGCTGTAAATAAGATTTCGCGACAGTTATCTTACATCAGACAAGTTATTTCATTTATTACTAATTGTACTGTCTTACAAAGACATTTTACTTCTAAAGCACAATCTGATGAAATAATACAAACTACAGATTTAATATATTCTACTGCTCAGTATTGAATTTAATAATTTTGATCCAATATTCTAATTTAAAAAGAATCTTATAAACTGTCGGTCAGGTCTATTTTTACACTATTTTTCATTCCATATTGAGTCCGATACAGCGATTTATATCGAAAACCATATATTGTAAAGATAACAGCTTGCAGAACTTCTGTCCAAAAGCCACAACCATCCTATATTTAAATTAACGAGCACTTTCTTACGAAGCACTCTTTGACTGAAAGTTCTGATAAAGGATAAGGACACAAAGGTCAGTCAGTCTATTTTTACGAAGTACCTTGGCCGATTATGGCCTGAACTCCTAATCTGGCTAGATAAAACACATGGCAAATAAAAACACATTGGTAAAAAAGAGGCAGTGAGCAATGATTATGTCCATGTTAGTAAAAGAGAAAAAAATGACAAAAAGGGAGAAGCAATAGGAGGAGTAATCAAAAACATGGCAAAATTAAAAAACAATTAACTAAAAAGCAACGAGGCAATTAATTAAAGCATTTAAATAGTGCTTGGATCTTATTAGCTGGGCTATTGGCGTTTTTAAGTTGATTATAGAAGTTATTTAATCCTCCTATCATATTAAAATATTTACGAGTTCAGAAAGAACGTACAGAGCTTTAGAAGCAGAATCAGCAGTTAAGTTAGCAGTATTAGTATTATTAGGAATAAATTGCTCCGAGACCGATGGTATGGTATTTTTCGGGGTTCCTTTGAAGAAACTTGCATAGGAGACACCCTCGGTGACTGGCCGGCTGTTGAAGGCAGTCCTTGGCGCTTCTTGGTTCTGATTGACCGGGAGGCGTGGCTTGGGGAACATTGGGTATCCTCTCCAGGCGGCGAGGTGCCCCATCTGATGGCAATTGATGCATTTTGGATTTTCGATTCTTTCTTTTCTTTGATATGGCAGTCCTTAATATAATGTTCTCCCCACATTTTAGGCATCTTTTTTTGTAGCTGCAGTTTTTGGACGAATGGTGAAACAGATTGCAGGAAAAGCATTGCGACGCTCCTGGTTTGCGGTTGAATTTCTCCACTCGAACCGAGAAGTGAAGGAGGCGATTTACCTCGAAGATCTTGTTGTTTTCAGGGGCTTTTCGATAAACAATTTGCCACACCGGGATAGGTGCCTTGGTCTTCAGATTTGTTAATTGACGGACTTGGTCTATCTTGAGACCAAGTTCAGCAAGTCCAGTGGCGATCTCATCAGCGGAATAGCTGACAGGGAGGCCTTTAGCACTGCTTTAAGCGGGCGTTGATTCTTAGGGGTGATGACGTAGAATTCGATTTTCCCATCAGTAAGATATTTAGTGATGGCTCTGTGTATATCAGAGTTTGCGGGAAAAATTTTCAGCTGCTCATCAGCAAGCTTGATCCTGACATCATCTTCGAATTGATTACTGATCTCAGCAATCTGGTCCTTCAGGTTGTCCGTGTAGCGCGCCATAATAGGCGGCAATTTGGGTTCAGGCGCTGCAATCATTTCCGAATCTATTTCAACATCTGTTTCATCAGCATTTATATTAGTGAATTTATTTGCGGTATCTAGAGGGTTATTTAAATTACTCTCAACATTAATTCTAGCGGTATGCCTTTTAGGCGGTTTAACAAATCCATCATTATCATTAGTAGCGGCAGGTCTTTTAGTTTTCTTAGTTTTAGTGTTAGTTTTTACTTTTAAATTAATTTTTACTTTAGCATTACTGTGCCTAGCACAGTTAGTGAGTGGACATGAACCAAGCTCACTTACCCTTTTTCGGAGTCTGCGACAGCTGTCTCAGCTTTCTTGAGGGCGTCCATGGAGGCTTTTAAACTGCTGGATCGATTCCACTATCGATGAGAATCTGTTGCTGGTCAATAAATCGCATCATCATGTCTTTGGCCTTCTTCTTGTCTTTAAGGTGCGCCTCTGCTGCAGTAATTTGCTGACAGTGATCGGCTTCCGAGTTGTAGAGCGGCACGGTGGTCAGTGGCGAGTTGGTCATCTCGACTTCAATGGCAGCGCTGGGATCGGTACTTCCAAATGGCCCTGAAGAGGGCCGTTCAACGTCGTAAAACGAACTTCATGGTTGGTAGGGAAATCAGCTTCAAAGTTGTTGCGAAAATCCGCTATCGTTCTGAGTAGATCATCCATCTGGGAAATCCCCCGGAACATCCTTCAATAATTTTCGCAGCGCCAATCTCTTCAAAGATTCTAAAACCTACAGTCAGAAAGACATCAAGGATACAAAAGATGCCAATTCACTATTAAAATTTATATACAATCAATTTAACAAAAAAAATGATAGTTCGTTTTTGAATTACAAAAAAAATAAATTTTTTTTTGTCTATTTCACAGTTAAATTTAAATAAATAAATAAGTAAATCTGTAAATAAAATTTCGCAATTAGATTTGTAGCTTGTCAACTTTAATGTTGGTAGAATTAATTTGATTGATTTAATTTGGAAGATTTTTGATATCAGTGAAAAGAGAAATGAATTTTTCATTAATATTATAGCATTTTGGAACAAGTTGCGATCTTCAATGCCAGGTGGTGAATTTGGTTGGTTTTGATTTACAAAAAGTTGAAAGAGGTACAGCTGCAGTTGCATTCACGTTGTTTTTAAGCATGGAAGCAAAACTGATGTTTGGGGTAACTTTTCTAGGAGGGACAACTTTGGGATAGGCAGGCTGTCTGTTAGAGTTAGTATTTATCTTTGGAAATTTAGGGCAGCCTCACCAAGCTGCTAAATGTACTGTAGCGTTACAATTAATGCATTTTTGCACCTCAAGCTTCCCTTCAACTGGACACTCCTTATGGGAGTGTTCTTTACCACATTTAACACATAAATAAAAGAGTATGTATATAATATATATATTTAAAGTAAGTAAATAAAAAATAAGAGTGAAGTTCTAAAAGAAAGAAATATTGATAATAAAAAATAATTACATCGAGTAGGAAACGAGACGCGGAAGTAAAAAAAAAAATTCAGCCAGCATTAAAACCGTAATCATCATTCAATGTTCACGGAGTTCCTTGGCCTGTTTGCGGTCTTTACTCCAGAGTTGCACACATAAAGTTCATTGGTGATAGATACACATTGATAAGCAAGAAAATTATAAAGGTATAAGTGATCAAGGTCTGCCCATAAATAAAATATTTACAAAAAATAAAATAAGAAAAAAAAATAAAAATTAAGGAATAAAAAAATTAAAAGTTAATGAAAAATACAAATAGTAAAAGGCTAACTACAATACAAATAAAAATAATGAAGAAATACTAATAAAAGCTAAGTACAATACAATTAATAATTACAAATAAAAGAATACAATAAAATAATAAAATGGTGGAATATACTACAAAGTAGAGTAACTGCTGCTAGAAATGATGACTAAAGGAACAGGTCAGGTTCGAACCCGCTACCTTTCGATAGCAAAAACTACACGCTGAGCGCTGGGCCAGTACTTCTAGGTCAGTTGCAAATTATGCAGAGTCGCCCGAGGGCGTTTAGCGTTTTCCGGCAATGTGAAATCGTATCTAGGAAGATTACGAATTTCATCATTGGGAATAAAGTTAAGATTTGCGTAAAAATTTGTCACACGTTTAAGCATAAAATTTTGAATAGTAGGGAGGGCTATACTATGACGAATGTCAACATTTCTAAAATACCATGGAGAGTTTGTTTTCATTCGAATCAACTTGTTTTCTTTTCTATTAATAAAATTAATATGGTACCTTGCAGCCGAACCCCAAACCGGGCTAGAATAAGTTATTACAGGACGCAAATAGTACATGTAGATAATTAACTTATTTTCTAAAGTAAGAGGTGAATTTTTATTAATAAATGGATAAAGCATGCGAATTCAAATGTTAACTTTCCGTTTAATATGATTCACATGATTAATATATTCTATTTTATTATCAAGATAAACTCCCAGATATTTAGCGTTAGTAGACCAGTTGATTAAAAAGAAAAATGTTAGGAGGAGTAATTATTCTCCTCGTGAAGAGTACAGCTTCTGTTTTGTCAACATTAAAATGCGCCATCTAGTGAGCCAAGTTTCAAGGTGTGTGAAATAAGCCATGAAGTTATTTTGAATCTAAGAATCTAAGAGTTTTTTGCAGTGGTGATGACCGCAGTATCATCTGCGTATATTCTTAAAGAGATGTTTTAAAACCGCAATCGAGGTAATGATTGCAGAGTACAGGAGGACGAAGCGCAGAAACAGGGTGAAGGTCAGCGTCTCTATGAAAAAATAAAACATGTCATGTGATAGAGTTAGCAGTAATTAATAAAGAACTGCGTGGGCGTTTGGAATTGCTTATATCGTACTCGGGCAGACGCTTAATGAGCGCATTTTGAGTGTTAGGCAAGTTAAAATAGAAGTTATGCGACAGTTAATGAATAAACTGAGAGAGCGTTTGGATATTGAATGAGTGATGAATATCGGCGTTTCGAAAGAACCACGGTGCGTTAGTAATCAAGTAAAAGTTAGGCCCAATGTAGCGAATTTAAATCGAAAGCCATATATTCTAAGCATAACAGATATATTCTAAGCATGTAGCCATATACATGTAGCATGTAGCCATATATTCTAAGCATGTAGAACTTTGGTCCAGAGGCAACAACCATCCTTTACTTAAATTAACAAGCGCTTTCTTACGAAAACACTTTTTGATCCACCAAAGAACTGTCAGTTGTTACTTTCCGTACTTCACTATAAAAATTTATATACAATCAATTTAAGAAAAAGGTGGTAGTTCGTTTGGGAATTATAAAAAATAAGCCCTTTTTGCTTTTTCCTAGTTAAATTTAGATAAATAAATAAGTAAAGCTGTGAATAAATAAGATTTCGAGACAGTTATCTCCATCAAACAATTTATTTCATTTATTACTAATTGTACTGTCTTACAAAGACATTTTTACTTCTAAAGCACAATCTGATGAAATAATACAAACTACAGATTTAATGTATTCTGCTGCTCAGTATTGAATTTAATAATTTTGATCTAATATTCTAATTTAACGAATCTTATAAACTGTCTGTCAGGTCTATTTTGCACTATTTTTCATTCCACATTGAGTCCGATACAGCGATTTATATCGAAAACCATATTTCTAAAGATAACAGCTTGTAGAAAGCCACAACCATCCTATATTTAAATTAACAAGCGCTTTCTTACGAAAGAACTCTTTGTCCAAAAGTTCTGATACAAAGGATGAGGACTTACGGCTAATTCACTATTAAAATTTATAAACATTCAATATAACAAAAAAAAAAAAAAAAAAAAATGGTAGTTCATTTGGGAATTACAAAAATATTAATTTTTTATGTCTTTTTCACAGTTAAATTTAAATAAATAAATAAGTAAAACTGTAAATAAAATTTTGCGACAGTTATCTAAGATAAAACAAGTTTTTCAATGATTACTATTCTTAAAATTGTAACGCACAGTCGTACAAAGACATATTATTTCTAAAGCACAATCTGATGAAATTCGGATTACAGACTTAACGTATTCTATTCCTTAGTATTTAATTTAATAATTTTGATCCAATATTCTAATTTAAACAATCGTAATATTAAGCTGTCAGTCAATCAGGTTTATTTCTCATTGCATCCGATGTAGAGATTTATATCAAAAGCCATATTTTGTAAACATAACAGCTCGTAGAATTTTTGTCCAGAAACCACAACCATCCTTTATTTAATTTAAAAGCGCTTTCTTACGAAAGCACTTTTTAAAACCATGGCAAAGCCGGGATTTGAACCCGGTACCTGTGGTACCGAACGCCAGCCATTCTGCCATCAGGACCCTATAAAAAGAAATGTCAATGCTTCCATTTTAATCTTTGATATGTCGCATCTTATTGATGAACCACCCATTTGTCTTATGCTAAGCGATAAGGTATTAATAAAAGAGAGGGTTCTATAATAGTTTTCTGATACCCCTCGTACTTACCGATGCTGTTGCTGTTCCTTTTGCAGTATGCTGTGGGTCTCTGAAAGTTATAAGTCAACCTGGTAGGCAAGTCGAGCTGGAATGCAGTAAAAGTTAGGCCCAATGTAAAGAATTTATATCGAAAGCCATACATTCTAAACATATCAGCATGCAGAACTTTGGTGCAGAGGCAACAACCATCCGTTATTTAAATTAACAAGTGCTTTCTTACGAAAGCACTTTTTGATTGACCAAAAAGGTGTCTTTTGCTACTTTCAGTACTTCACTATAAAAATTTATATGCAATCAATTTAAGAAAATGTGGTAGTTCGTTTGGATCTATACTTATTCCAAAAATGCTGTTATATTAATGAAAGAATTTATTTCTCTTTTCACTGATATCAAAAATCTTCCAAATTTAATCAATCAAATTAATTCTACCAACAATAAAGCTGACAAGCTACAAATCTTTGCCAACTGTATATGCTCCAAACCATCTAACAATGCCACGTAGTGACTATATTGTTTGCAGGACTTGGTAGTCGAAATGTTTTCGTTTCCCCTCCCCTGGCTCTCCTCTTCTATCGTTCACTTGCAACTGACCTTGTACGATTCGCTGATTTTCCCCGTCATTACCAGTTCATCCTCTCTTAGCAAACTGCTCTTAAACGTTTTTGTTATTTTTAACTTGTACTCCTTTTGAATTAGATTAACCTATTGAAAGTATTTTTATTTTTAAGTTCTCTTTCAAACTACGTTCAGTTTGTAATTCTTCAAAATCCTCTTTTTACTTTATTATTTTAATTATTAAACTATAATTAATAATTATTAAATACTTTATTGAAAAGAAGAAGAAAAACTTCTCCTCTCCATATATTATTATCTCTATTTTAATTTTATTTTTAATGCAATGGGCTTAAAGCTAAAGTAACTTCCCTCTCATATGCAAAGAAGGAGTTAGCGGTTACCCATACCAAGGAGCTCCGTCAACCTACAAATCGTTGTCGTCGTCGTTTGGATCTATATCAGTTAAATTCAGATAAATAAATAAATAAATGAATAAAATTTTAAATAAAATTTCTCAAAATTATCTACCATTAAACAATTTATTTCAATTATTAACATTCATCAATTGGACTATCGTACGAATTATATTACAAGCAGCAAAGTGTTGTTGTTTGTTGTTGGAATCGTTGTAGTTTTTCGAATAACATCAAATTCACCTTGGTATTTCAGAAATGATAATATTAGAAACTTTCTTTACCTCTCCACTAATAGACAATTCGTCTTTAATACTTCTAAAAAGTTTTGTGACTCTATCCCTTACACTGGTAACTCGATTTTTAGATCCTTCCCAATTTATGATATTACTCTATTTGAAAATAAAATGCGACCTAGAACTGTTTTCAATAACCCCAATTAATGTTCTGTCCCTAATATTCTCTTCCTAAAGTGCCAAAGAGCAAAATCCACATGTTGACAGTTCAATCATCTTTTTCAATATATTAATTATAATTTCATATTTCTCTTTTGCATATATTCATATAAATTCCTATTCCCTTTCTTACTTTATTATTTATTATACTCTTACATTTTTATATTAATATTTTTTAAAAATAAAGCTAAGTCAAAACAATTCAATGAGCATATACCAAAGGTAATGCTTTCTTTAAAAAATCAAGGACAGTAAGCCTGTGGCTGCTCGGCAGCTAAGATCTTGGATTCACCCTTCAATTGATCTTAAAGTATAAAATATGTTAAATCATATAAAATGATATTTATAAATTGCTCTTTTCAATCGTGGAATTTTTTACTTATCAAGTGAGTTTATTATTTTGATTATTATTATTTTTTTTACATAATTTTCGGTAAGAGGCCTAATAAAAGGCTTTTTACTAACAAAATATCTGAGATTTACCAATTGTTGTTTGAGTAAAGTATGTATAATATTGTATTAGTTCATCTACGGACATAAAACATATACTAAATAAATAAATAAATAAATATTTTATTCAGCTCTCTCTATGTGTGGATTTTATTCCCCCTATTTTTTTTTCTTTTTCACTTCATTTACTGATCAAGCCATTTCTCTTATCGTTTACCTCCAAAGGAACCATCAAGAAGGAGGCATATGGAGGCTAACGCTGCCAAAATGTCTCATGCTGTCAAATGTCAAAATGTCTGTCTGTCGGCGGACATTGTGATCTTGTTTCTTTTAGCGTGCAAATGAATGAGTGTGTGAGTTTTCATGTGTTCTGTTAAAGTGATTAAAACAGGTATTAAGACATAATTAAGTTTTTTTTTTATTTAACATTTACTTACTAATTTAAGAAATCTTCATAGAAAGGATAAAAAGTATCTGCTAGATAAGGATATTTTTTTAATGACAATTTGGAACTATATTTCAACTACCAACAAATCATTGATCTGCAAACGAAAATCATATGAAATTCGGTGCTAAGACAAAGGAATTGTAAAACATTCCACTATATTTTTAATGCAAAGAGTTTATTCGTATTGAGAAAAAAAGAAAATAATAATCCAACCAGCACCAATAATGTTACAGAAGACGTCAGTTCGGTTTTAAGATGTCAAGCTGTTTGGCTGTGAACTCAACATTTGAGCACCAAAGCCTATTCGCTCCTATCTCCTATCGTATCTTCAATGATACTTAAATAAAATAAGGTACTTTGAGAAAGAAAAAAATAATAAATGCAAAGGAATTTGTCCAGCATAATTAAAAGAAAATAAAAGGATTATAGATTAAAAATTAAGAATGATATTTAACATAAAAATTAATTATTAAAATATATATTTTAATTTTTTAAAGATCGTTGTAAAAATGGCTTTATTGGAAACCAATCCATAACAATAAGGATAGCACACAAAGAAAGGAACAAGCAGAACGAAGTAAACATACAATAAGACAGTAATAGATAATAAGTAGGTCTCACACTCCACAAAAATCAAAGGGGGAGAGAGTAAATAAAGGGGGTAGGCACTTTATTTTAGTCCATGAGGCTTCTGGCTTCCCAATACAATTGTAAGACTTTTACTTGGCGCTGAGCTTCCCTGTTCAGTCCTGGACATATCAAAAGATCTTTATTCCAGCTCTACATGTTAGCAAGTGTTCGAGGCGAGGGTACCTAACCTGTTTAAAAATCCGCAAGACAATCGTGCCAGGTTCTTAATTGAAAGTTGGCAACCACCTCTTTACATGGTCTAGTGTTAGAGATTTTCCAGATCTCTTGAATATTGTGTCACTGTTTGTCTTCAAATTTAGTTATGAGATTATCTTTCGGTTTCTTAAAAATTTATCTGGGAATATATTTCTTGAAATAATCTAGTGGAACTTGTTTATTTCCAATATTCCCATGGTTTCCTTTCTTTACAAGAGAATCTGCTGCTTCTTTACCTTTAATTCCCATGTGTGATGATATCCACTGGAATGCAATTTGTTTGACTTTAGTTCTTAAATATTTGATGCATTTCTTATTTTTCGTTATTATTGGGATTTCAGTGTGATGATTTAAGGATACAGCTTGTATGGCTGCTCTGGAATTTACGAATGTTACCATTTTAGAGTAGCAATCATTATTTACTTTTGTTTTTAAATTATTCATTGCTAAATGTATAGCATAGACTTCAGCGTCAAAATTTGTCCTAAATTTCCCTAGAGGTGCATACTGGAAAAACAACTCACAGTAGACAGTTACTTCGTCTATTTGGGACTCATCAGTAAGTGTTCTTGTCCATTGAGACTCTGTGTATTTTTCTTCCATAATCGACTGTGCAGCAGCCTTCAATATTTTTTTAAGATTGTTATTATACAGATCTTATTTATATTAACGAAGGATCGAAGATAAAAAGGTTGTTTAAATTGGATTTGGTATAAAAAGTAATATTACATAAAATGATAAATAGTCTCTCTTTCATAATAGTTTATTACAAAGGTTTTATAGTCCATCTTGTGCATGAAAATGTTATTGAATTCTCCTGAATGAAAATATTCATGTATAAATGGGGACCTGATAGCCAGCTGGTTAACGCTCTGCCCTTTGAAACCACGGGCTTCAGGTGCGAATCCTGATGGAAGCATGGATGTTTGTTGGTGGTTCGGAATCCACATTAAACTGTAAGTCTCAGTCTAATTAGTCCAAAGTGTGCACAAAATTACAGTAGAACAACAAACTAAACTATAGTCTTGCATAAATGTTAATTAATGGGTAAAATGATTAATAAGCTATGGTAATATTGGAAAAGAAGATTTTCAAATCAATTCATAGTAGGGAAAGTCATTTAAAGAGTGTGGGGTTAATGTTTGTTGGTTTTAATGTGCTTGTAGAAAGATGAGCTGATGATGCTGATAGAGACATACTTAGTGAAAAAGAAGCATTGAGAAAGATTTGAAGAATTGTTACCGGAAATGATTTAATGTTTAGGGAACCTGTAACGTCACTGCAAAGTGACAGTTTGCTATATACATCCTAATTAATGCATTTTATGTTTTCAAATTTCCCTTATTACAAGATGTAGGATCGTGGTACATATTTCAAGCATCTGGGATTTGGATTAACAATTAGTCGATGAAGGACAATAATAATTGCAAGGATAACAATGTGTTTTTCTTGGCCTTGACATTTGCATATAAGAGTTTAGTGACGTCAAATGTTTTCTCAATTTTCTGTTTCGTTGGAGGAAAACTTACCGCTAAACTTCATTTTGAGTCTTTTTAACTAAAGTATCATATTTTAAGCGCAATTGAAGATCAACAGCAACTGATCAACACTTCATTGAGAATGCATTCCTCATTTATTTTGAATGCAGCCGAAAAAAATGGCTTTCTAATGACATCGATCCTACCATGCTTTCCTCATTCCACATTCCTGAAGGGAGCGTTACCATTTTCACTGACCAAGATTGGCTACATATTACCTCTGCAATATAAGCAATGCAAGTCAACAAATAAGGAAGACAAAATATTTATCTTTCTAAGCAGCATTATTTACCATATTTCATTAAAAAACGCATAGACTTTGATCATTCACTAAAATAAATTCAAATATAAACGTAATCACACAAAAATATGTTAAATTTAAAAAAAAAAAACTTTTTACGGTTATTTCTAAATGTTTTTAGTAAATTAATTTTATTTGAAAATTTGAAATATTTTTTTTTTTTTATATTCCTTTTCATTTTTACTTAGTATGTTTCTTTGCATTTATATATCAATAATTCCTGTTTAGCAAAGCATCTTATCTGCAGTCTTTTTTATCTCGAAACAGGAGTGAATGGACCTTTCGCATCGAATGCTTTGTTCACAGTTAATATGAACTGTTTATATTTTTTAAAGAGAGCATGCGCATAAGCGAATTTTTTTCATGTTATATTGAAACCATTATAAAGCAGTATACACAAATAATTCACTTTAACGAATTTAAAATTTTACTTTAATATTACTATGTTGAACTATGTTCACATACATCCCTTGAATCCCTCATATATAGGGTCTCGCTAGCGCTCGGTAGCTCACTACCACAGGTTTCGTGTTGAAGTCCCGGCAGTGATGGATGTTTGTAGTGGTTCGGAATCCACTTTAAACTGTAGATCCCAGTCTAACATGTCTATAGGACGTAGGGCTGATAAGCCCAACCAGTAAAAAGAAGACATTTCATGTTTCGAAATCTGCCCACCATTGGATTGTTGCGCCAATCATGATAATGAAATTAAAGTAAAAAAGTATTAAAAAATATATTTCGTTTACTCAATCTGAAACACATTTGTGTGTTTTATATGAACATTTTGATTTTTCTTGATTATACCTCACTGTAGCGTATGGATAATTGCATCGAAAAAAAAGGTATTCCACATTAACTATTTCGTGTGTTATTTATCATTAACGCAGTCTGTAAGAAATATTAGAGCTAATCAAATCAAATCAATATGCACATCCGATATAGTGTGTCGGTTATGTACTAAATAAAAATACATTTAACCACAGTAAGTTCGATTTTTTTTTATTTATACGATATCAAACATAGAATATTTAAGAATTAACAAGTATTAAAAAAATAAAATATTTCTAATGAAAAAATTAAATTATAAATTTGATGAACCCCCTTAGAATTGTATTTTATTATTGAAATGCATAGATTTTATTTCAAATGTTTCCAAAATAAAAACAAATTTTTTTTTTCCTCTAATTTCTTTCATTCATAACTTTTTATTTGAATTTGTTTATTTTAAATTTTAATGTCTACTTCACATCATTTTTTCTATCCTCTACGCGATCGTCAGTGGCTCCGCACACTCTGATCACACCTAATTAAAGTTTCGTTTACATTTTTGTGGAGGTAAAGGTCCAATATAGCTCTTCTACTTAACGTCAAGTAACAGAGAGTTTTGTGTACCGTATTTTGGACGCCCGTTAGCTTTTTCTCCCTAGCGCATGCTCATAGGAAATTGCGCATGCGTATCTGTAATAATGTTTCCCATGAGCATGCGCGCTAGGGAGAAAAAGCTAACGGACGTCCAAAATACGGTATGCAAAAACTCTCTAAAATCGAAACTTCTCCCGTTGTAAGCGGTATGATGGCCAATCGGCTAGCTCTCTTACATTTGGTATCACATAGGTCTTCAGGTCTTGGTCTTCAGGTTCAAATCGTGGTAGTGGTATGGATGCTTGTTAGTGGTTCGGAATCCACGTTAAGCTTTAGGTCCCGGTCTTATTAGCCTACTTAAATGATGCACAACATGACCGTAGAGCGGCAAACTAAACCAAACCAAACCAATCTAACGTTGTAAGAGTTAAGTAACTTTAATTTGAAAGGCCTCGCATTTTGAAATACTTTGAAATGGCTGCATTGTATCTGAAAGAGAGTATTACACCCAATTCGAAGAAGACAAGAAAAGTAGTAAATCGTTTTAAATATAACATAGTAATTTTATTACAAAAATATGGAAAATTGGAACAGCACTAGTCGTTCTTCCTCGTGCATATTATTTGTCTTAATATTTTTTTTTTCTAATACAGCTGGCAAACACTTAGACAGCTGTCTTGATGCCTTAAGGCAAACGCTGCACAGACGTTACTCACCTTGCATTACCCTGGGGCGCGTGTAATTTAAAGATAAGCTACGGACGCAGAGTAACAATGTCCCCGCACCACTCTACGGTCATATGAGACCGGGACCTACGGTTAAAAGTGGATCCGGACCACTGCAAACAGCCATGACACCGAGCGGCAGAGTTCTAGCCACTCAGGCCCTGTTTGTGTTAATATATGTATTGTTAAATATTCTCTGATACGTATGAAAACATGTCCATATCTCAATATAATATTTTGACAGAACAAAAACACAACCATTTTAATTTTCGGACATTTCAACTTTATATACTAATATGGAAATCAGCCATTCGGATACACAGTTGTACAACGAGATGAGGAGGGAGGCGGGGTTGAGAATCCCAGACACATACAACGTTTTGATACAACTCTGAGAAATAAGAGATGGTTTTAAGAAGTTTAACTTTAAATTCCAAAAAAGTGGGACAAAAGTTTTTCTAAAATTAGAAAACATTAAATTTTTGTTAATTATTGATGAATATAAAAGTAACATTGAAAATTACCAACTTCGTACGTAGACAATTCAGACATTATATTTGTACAGCTGAAAAGAGTAATCCAAGTTAAATAAGGGAATTTTCTTCTATTTACAATAAATCTTTTTTTTTTCTTTAACGAATTTGAAATTTCCATTTTAATATTACTATGTTGAACATATGTTTATATACAGCCCTACGTATTGAGTCTTTCATATATAGGTCAGCTTGAGTCCTTCATATATTTCAAATAAATTAAAATCAATTATAAATTAAATAATTTATAAAATAAAATATATAATAAAAATATAATAAAAATTATTTATTTAATTAAATTTGAAATTTTGATTTTAACATTACTGTGATGAGCATATGTTCTAATACAGCCCTCAGTATTGATTCTTTCAGATTCAGTTTATAGAAATTTAAGTAAAAAGTTTTAAAAATATATTTCTTTTACTCAATCTGAAACACATTTGTGTGTCTTATATCCATATTTTGATCTTTGTTGGTTAGACCTCACTGTATCATATGGATAATTGCATCGAAAAAAGTTATTGCACATTAACTATGTAGTGCGTTTTTTCCCAATACCGCAATCTTCATGAAATATTAGACCTAATGCACATTCAAATCAATATATACATTTGATGTAGTACATTGATAATGTACGAAATAAGAAATAAATTTAACCAAATTCAACCGGATTTTTTAATTTATACGATAGCAAGCATTGAATATTTACGAATTAACAATGTTCTCGCACTATAGCACACAGTAGACTGTAAGATTGGGAATGACTTATGCAAATGTGCACGCACAACGAAAATTAAATAAACTCATTTATTAAACTTAATAGCCATAGCCACAGCCATTCGCAGCCATGCTATTTCACCCTTGACAACCGGGGCTTAGAATGCCCGAGTGGCTAGAGCTCTTTCTCTCGGTTCCCCAGGTTTCGGGTTCGAGTCCCGGCGGTGCCATGGATGTTTGTAGTGGCTCGGAACGTTAAACTGTAGGTCCCAGTCTGTTAAGCACTCGTGCGATAGAAGATGACCGTAGAGCGACAAATCAAACCAAAACCCTTGACCACCAGGTACGAGCCTAACACTAGGAGATGTGGGCGCATAGGCGCATACATACACTTTCTTCGCAGCTAGGGATATCCACGCTCGCATGCCTGTACAAACAAGTATTAAAAAACAAACAACAAACAAGTATCATTCCACAACAAAGCAATCTTCAAGACATTTCAGATATCAAACATTGAATTTTTACGAATTAACAAGTATTAAAAAAAATAAAATATTTCTGCTAAAAAAAAAAAAAAAAATTATACTTTTGATGAAATATCCCTTTCAAATAGTATTTTATTATTGAAATGCATAGATTTTATTTCCAATGTTCTAAAATAAGAACAAAATATTTTTCTTCGAATTTCTTTCATTTACCACTTTTTATTTGAGTTTCTTGATTATAAATTTTAATGTTTACACTCATTGAAATTGTACGTCCGTAATCACTATTACCCATTCTCTAATTAATCGCGAGTGTTTTTGTACACTCTGGTTACACCTAATTAAAGTTTCGTACACTTTTTGTGGGGGTAAAGTTTTATTATTGCGTTTCTACTACCATGCCAGCTTGAGTGATATCAAAACGACTACCTTTGTAAGAGTTAAATAAATTTAACATGAAATGCAGTTCTTTCGGAATACTACTGTGCCCAAAAAGTAAAACCAATTTTCAAATTAAATTTCCCGGTCGTACGGATTTTTTTTTTTTTTTTTTAGATTGTTGGCAGTGCCCTTGACATCAGTGTGAAATTGAACGTCAAAATATTCATTAGTGTTTGATTACGCTTGGCTTTGCGAGATGCTAAAACTGATTCCGGCGATTTCTGAAATGTCTGAATGAATTGAGCAAAGAAATTGCATTAAATTTGTTTGCGGAAACGTATAGAATGTTGCAGAAGGCATTCGGTGTACATTCCTATATTGGAAAGAAATGTTTAGAAGTCGTGTAAACAGTTCAAAGGAGGCAGAGAACGCGTTGAAGACGAAGACGAAGACTACCGACCATCAATCACAACCGACGAAGCTCACGTCCAAAAATTAAAGATTTGATGTTTGCAAACAGTCGATTTACAATTAGAGACCTTACTAATGATGTTGGAATTTCAAAAGGATCGGTTAATTCCATTTTGGGCCTCAAACGCGTCAAATCTCGATGGGTACCGAAAACACTGAATGCGCCAGATCACACTGCATTGATTCTTCGCGATTTTTTTGTCAAAAATGAAACCTATATTGTTCCACAACCACCTTATTCACACCATGGGACTTCTGGCTATTCGTTAAACTCAAAAGACCACTCCGGGGACACCTTTTTGAGTCGATTGAAGGGAGTCAGCGTGAATAGGCGCACACTTTGAAGGCCATCCCTGCCGATGACTTTTTAGCAAACGTTGAGGATTGGAAAAAAGTTGGCGTAAGTCTCCGGAGGGGATTACTCTGAAGGCGATTAAATAAATTTGGAAGAATAAATAAAGAGTTTTTGAAAAAAATTAATTAATCATAGTTTTTGGGCACAGTAATACATTTGAATATTTAGGTTGGATTAGAAAAGAAGGGTGGATGAGATTTCCCACATCTACGCTGAGACTAGACATTATACCTACTTAAATTGGGTTAGATGAGGAAAACCGGAAATGAAATTAGAGATGGAGGAAAAAGTAGAATCTTTCATGTCTATGCAGGGACAAGACACAATAAATATTTTGATCTATAAGAGAAGATAGAATGAAAGGTATAATCTATCTCAAATACCATTGACGGTATATCCTATTTCATGTTGCAATGTAGAATGTGAGTACAGAGCAGCTGTCGAAAATACTGTCTATCTAGTACTTTTGAATTATTTACCACCTGAACTCGTTACCACTTCACTTAATCTTAACCGTACTTCAGTGTAAGAATTTTTCTCTCTGTACTTTAGAACTTTCTTGTTGGTAATCATCAGTGGTAGACGCGGGTTTTTGATGTTTATATTTCTATTATTTTTGTGTGTCATTTCGTCATTGTAATGTGTAAAAAAAAAAGTACTAAGGGAATTTTAGAATTAACTCTCTATTTCCCTTCCCTTTGGATATCTATCATTCCTGCTGAAAGAGAAATTTTATAGGAAATTTTTCTAGTTTGGCGGATTGTTTTGGTGAGGTAAAACAGTAGTACTCGTGTTTCACTTTACATTACATCGAATCTCACATCTGCAGATCTCATACTGAAACCACTTACGAGGGTAAGATGAAAAGTTCTCAGCCTGAAAACGAAAGACTGCGACTTTCAGTTAAATAAATGATAGTTTAAAAACACTAAAAAACACGCTTTTAGAGTTAATCAAACAAAAAGTAAAAAATAATTGCTAACATAAGAATAAAAATGACTGACGAGAAAAGGGATGTCACTGTTCTAAAAGCGTGGGGTGCTTTGAATGACATTTTTAAACTAACTCAGCATTTCGGAATGAAACTAGTGAAAAATTATAACGATTGATATTGAGCACCCCACGCTTTTAGAACAGAGACATTCATTTTCTCGTCAGTCATTTTATTCTTATGTTAGCAATTATTTTTTACTTTTTGTTTGATTAACTCTAAAAGCGTATTTTTAGTTTTTTTAAACTATTAATTTATTTTTTTTACTTTTTAGTTTGATTAACTCTAAAAGCGTGTTTATTAGATTTTTAAACTATAATATTTAAATGAGGTCGCGGTACGGAGAACTGATTCTTACAATAATTTAATTGTGAGTAAAATAAAGGCTAAATGCGAATGTGTCGAGCCAGCCATGATTCGAACAGGGAAAACCTAACCCGTAGTGAGGTGCGTTATCCGTTGTGCATCTCTCCCACGTAGGTTTGAATATCTGAAAGATGTCTTTAAATATTTCTTTGCCGCTTAAATAAAAACTAATAAAAGTGTATTAAAAATTATTTTATTTTTCTAGATAATCTCCCTTGGCTTCAACACACTTGGTTCAACTTTTCTCCAAAAATATTTTGTTCTTATTTTAGAACATTGGAAATAAAATCTATGCATTTCAGTAATAGAATACAATTTGAAGGGAATAGTTCAGAAAAAAATTTATAATTTAATTTTTTTATTAAAAATATTTTATTTTTTAATACTTGTTAAGGGTAAAAATGCAATGTTTAATATGAATGAATAAAACAAAATCGAATTCAATTTTGTTATATTTATCGCCAACGCACCCTTTAAATAACCATTATATTTTATAAATGTTTAAATTGATTATAGTTGAAAAACTATTTGAATACTGCGTTAATGTGGAATAAATTTGCTTCTTTCCATGCAAATATCAATATGTTACAGTGATTTCGAACCAATAAAAGCAATATATTGATATAAAACACAAATATGTGTTTTATATTTGGTAAAATCCATCCAAAACTTTTTTTTAGTAATATTCTAGTTTTCCATTTTAGCTGAAAAATATGAAGGACTCAACACTGAGGGCTGTATTAGAACATATTAATGTTTAATAATACATATTATTACTCATCACAGTAATGTTAAAATCAAAATTTCAAATTCATCAAAAAAAAAAAATTTTTGCAAAGTAAAAATGAAAATAATTTGATATTCCTGTATTTCTCTTGGGTTAATCTTGTTGCTGTACAAATAGAATGTTTTGTATAAAGTAAAAGATATGTACGAAATGCATAATTTTCTAAATTTACATTTTAAATAATTTAAAAATGTTCAACGGTTTCTTTAAAAAAGATAATAAATACATACTTTTGACCCAAGTGGATTAAAAATAAGACACATTTATTGAAACCATCTCTTATTTCTCGTTTTAAAACTTGCTGTATTTAAAAACTTTGTATAGGTCTAGGTTATATGTCTTCTACCAATTGAACGTCACAGTGTAATAAAAAAGCCGTACAGCTATTTCATATTATTTCGAAATGCGAATTTCAAATTTTTTATTTAATTTTAACAACGGCAGAAGTTTCGACAATTTCATTATATGTGATCAATAGTGTAACGAAACCACTTCAGTGATATAAACCTTTAATTTAGGAGTGAATTTTAATAGGTCACATTGAAAAATTATAATGAACAAATTCAAATAAAAAGTGATGAATGAAAGAAATTGAGGAAAAAATATTTTGTTCTTATTTTAGAAAATTGGAAATAAAATTTATTTTTACAATTACAATTTAATTTTTTTTATTAGAAATATTTCGGTGCTTTTTTAATAATTGTTGATTCGTAAAATTCAATGTTTGATATGAATTGAATAAAAAGAAATTGAATTCAATTTTGTTATATTTATTTCCTATTCCTTAAATAACCATTATCGGAGTTGTATAGATAAATTGATTTTGATGTAGGAGCTCAAAAACTATTTGAAGACTGCGTTAATGTGGGATAAATCTGGGTTTTCCATTCAAATATCGATATGTTACAGTGATGTCGATTCAATAAAATTCAACATATTGATATATATGATTGTATTAGAACATTAAGTATTTTGTTAAATTTATTAAACTTCTAGAAGACATCTTTTTTTTTTTTTTCAGAGTTGTATCAAAACTTTGTATATGTCAAATTAAAATGGTTATGCTTGTTTTGTCAAAATATTCAATTGGGACTTGAGTATGTTGTCATGCGCATGAAATAATATTTAAACCATACATTATAACAAGCCAAGGAATTAGTTAAAGATAAAATTAAAATGACTATGCTTTGTTCTGTCAAAATATTATATTTGCATATGAGTATATTGTCATGAATATCAAATAATATTGAAGCATACACATAGTAAGACAAAGAATATTCACAAGAAAAAATAACGAGTAATGTTATAATTTTTCACAATTTTCGATATATTCAAACTATAAAATGGTCTATTATAGTCTAAAACGATTTACTATTTTTCTGTCTTCTTAGAATTAGACATAACACTCTCATTCAGATGCAGAGGCATTTTAAATTTAAGTTACTTAACTCTTACAACGACAGACGATCCCATGTTACTCAAGCTGACGTATAAATAGAAACGCGGGATTGGAACACTACTACTACAAAATCGCAAACTAAACATTAATTGATGTGTGATCACAGCGTACGAAGACACTCATGGTCATTTATAAGATAGATTAGTAAGTGACTACAAAGGATAATTTTAAATAGTGTGAACTTTAAAATTTATAATCAACAATTTCAAATAAAAAGTGATAAATGGCAGAATTTCCAGGAAACAATATTTTTGTTCTTATTTTAGAACGTTGGAAATCCAATCTATGCATTTCAGTTTTTAATCACAAACAAAAAACAAAACAATATAATAATTCCTATGCATTTCAAATTTTAATTTTTTATTTTTCAAAAATATTTACAATAATATTTGAATATTATTCAAAAAGTAATCGAAAATACGAAAACAAATGTAAGGAAAAAGAAACTGCAACTACAAAAAATTAGAATTTGAAAGGGATCAAATCTATAATTAAAATTTTTTAGCAGAAATAATTTATTTTTTGAATACTTCTCTAATTTCGTAAAAATTCAATGCTTTGATATCGTATAAATAAAAAAAATAAATTCAATTGATTAAAATTTATTTCTTAGTTAGTTCATAACCAATATACTATATCAAATGTTTGTATTAATTTGAATGTATGTCAGCTCTAATATTTTTGAAGACTGCGTTAATGAGGAAAACGCAATAAATAGTTAATATCTATATCGCAATATTTTTTATTCTATTTGTACCGCAAAAAGATGAACCCAAGAGAAATAATATCAAATTATTTTCTATTTCTAATTTACGAAATTTTAATTTTTTTTTTTTTTTTTTTTTTTTTGACGAATTTGAAATTTTGATTTTAACAGTACTGTGATGATGATATGTTCTAAAACAGCCCTCATCCTTGTGTCTTTCATATTTAGTTCGGCTAATTTAAAGTAAAATATTATTAAAAAAAGTTTTTATTTTACCAAATCTAAAACACATATTTGCGTTTTATATCAATATGTTGAATTTTATTGGTTCGACATCACTATAACATATCGATATTTGCATGAAAAGAAGCACATTTATTCCACATTAACGCAGTCTTCAAATAGTTTTACAACTAATATACATTAAAATCAATTTATACATTTATAAAATATAATGGTTACTTAAGAAATAGGAAATAAATATAACAAAATTGAATTCGATTTCGTTTTATTCATTTCATATCAAACATTGAATTTTTACGATTTAACAAGTATTAAAAATAAATATTTCCAATTAAAAAATTAAATTGTAAATTGATGAACCCTTCAAAGTGCATTTTATTACTGAGATGCATAGATTTTAATACCTATGTTCAAAAATAAGAACAAAATATTTTTCCTCGAATTTCTTTCATTCGTCACTTTTTATTTGAATTTGTTGACTATAAATTTTAATGTTTACCCCGATTATAATTATCTTTCAGAAGTCTGAGGACCCTATCATCTAAGTGATCGTGAGTGACTTCGTACGTTCTGATCACACATAATTAAAATTTGAGTAATATCCAAACTTCAGCCGTTGTAAGCGTTAAAAATCTTTAATTTGCAATGCGTCGCGTTTCGAAATAATTTGAAATATTATTTCGAAATATTCAGGTATTCTGAATTAGAGTGTGACGTCCAATTGGCAGAAGATAAATAAGACTAGTAAATCGTATAAGTTATATTATAGCCATAAAATATATAGGAATTTGTGAAAAATTGAACAGTACAAGCTATTGTCGGGCGTATTCTGTGGCTTGTTATATGTATGGTTAAATATCATTTCATGCGCATGACAACATACTCATGTCCCAATTAAATATATTGACAAAACAAAGCACAACCATCTTAATTTTAGGGCATTACATTTTTTATAATAATTTGAAAATCAGCCATTCGGATATGCAGTTGTACAGCGAGAACATAGGGAGGCAGGGGAAATTGAGTAACCCAGACCTATACAAAGCTTTGACACAACTCTGAAAATAAGAGATGGTTTCAAGAAGTTTGAATTGTTTTTAATCCACTTGGGACAAAAGTATGCCTTGACTTTCATCAAAGAAAAAGATGAACATTTTTGAATTATTAATGAATATAAAGTGAAATAGAAAATGATCAATATCGTACTTTTACGGTACAAACATTCTATTTGTACAGCAAAAAAGATGAACCCAAGAGAAACAAAGGTATTTCAAATTATTTTATATTTTTACTTTACGAAATTTTTTTCTTTGTTGAATTTGTAATTTTGATTTTAACATTACTGTGATGAGCATGTGCTCTAATACAGCCCTCAGTATTGAAGATTCAGTTTATATAAATTAAAGTGAAAAAGTTTTAAAAATATATTTCTTTCATTCAATCTGAAACACATAAATAAAAATACTGATATAAAAACAATCAGTATTTTTATTTTTGTTTGTTAGACCTCACTGTAGCATATGGATAATTGCATCGAAAAAGGTATTCCACATTAACTATTGTCATTTGTCATTAACGCAGTCTTCAAGAAATATTAGAGCTAACATACATTCAAATTAATACAAACATTTGATATAGTATTGTTTTTGTATGAAATAAGAAATAAATAGAACCAAACTAAATTCGAATTTTTTATTTATACGATATCAAGCATTGATTTTTACGAATTTAGAAGTATTAAAAAATAAATTATTTCTACTATAAAATTTTCATGATAGATTTGGTCCCTTTCAAATTGTAATATTTTGATATTATTGCATAATGTAATATTGAATATTATTGCATAAATATTTGAAAAAAATGAAAAATTAAATTAGGAAAAGCATATGAATTATTTTTTTTTTTTGTTTTTTTGTTTAATTTTGTGATTAATAACTGAAATGCATAGATTTTTTTTTCCAACGTTCTAAAATAAGAACAAAATATTCTTTCCTGAAATTCTGCTATTTATCACTTTTTATTTGAATTTGTTGATTATAAATTTTAAAGTTTACGCTGTTTTAAAATTATCCTTTGTAGTCACTTACTAATCTATCTTCTGAGTGAGTCACATAGCTTGAGTAACATAGAATCGTTTCGAATTTGAAGACGATCAAATCTATAACAAAAAATTTTTAGCAGAAATAATTTATTTTTTAATACTTCTAAATTCTTAAAAACTCAATGCTTGATATCGTATAAATAAAAAAATAGATTTTAATTTGGTTATACTTATTTTTTATTTCATACAAAACCATTATACTATATCCAATGTATGTATTAATTTGAATGTATGTGTAGCTCTAATATTTCTTGAAGACTGTGTTAATGATAAATAACACACGAAATAGCAATGTGGGATACCTTTTTTTGATGCAATTATCCATATGCTACAGTGATGCCTAAACAAGTAAAATAAAAATATTCATATAAAACTCACATATGTGTTACGGATTTAGTATAAGATATATTTTTTACTAATTTTTATGATAATTTATTTTAACTAAATATGAAGGACACAATACGTAGGGCTGTAAGTGAATATATATTCAACATAGTAATATTAAAATGAAAATTTGAAATTCGGTAAAAAAAAAAAAAAAAAAAAAAAAAATCACAAAATAAAAAGAAAAAATTTTGAAGAAAATTATATTATTGAACAATGATTAATTTTTCGAGGTGTAAAAAAATAGTATAATGTTTGCACATTAAACGTACGAAATAGATAATTTTGAATGTTAATTTATATTCATTAATAAATTTTTAAAAAAAGTTTAAGGTTTTCTTTAAATATATATATACGTATATTTTTGTGCCACTTGCACTCGCGAAACCATCTCAAGTTTCTCAGAGTTGTACCAGAAGTTTATATTGGTCTGGAATTATCAACCCCTACGCTCTTCCCTCATCGTTGTTCAATTTCCTATCCAAATCGCAGACTTCCAAATTAGTATATAAAGTGTATTGCCCAGGACCGGATTTTCCTATAAGCTAACTAGGCTTCAGCCTAGGGCCTCAAGATCAAAAGTGGCGTACATTCAACTTGTTATAAAAACTAGCATGACACTTTTCTAAAAACAGTAAACACTAAAACACTGAATCGAAAGTAAGGGGAAACTCTACACACATGACTAATAAACAAACTTAAAAATGTATTGGTAAAGATCAACGCCTTTTTTTATCGCCGACTTTATAAAAATGTGGCACGGATAATAAATAAAATGAAGATTAGTACCAATCACAACATGCTTCATTTAACATATTGATATATGTATCACAGTAATGATGTATTTTATTATCTCTCATGCAATTTACAATTTTAAAAATGGGAGGTGAAAGGGCCTCATAATTGGAATAGCCTAGGATCTCTTTTCTTCTAAATCGGGCCCTGGTATTGCCCCAAAAAGTAAAATAATTATGATATGCTCTGTCAAAGATACATTTTGGGACATGAGTATATTTTCATGAACATCAAATAATATTTCACCATACATATAACACGACAATGAATATGCACGTGAAAGCATACCAAGCATTGCTCTCAATTTTTTCAATATTTTGCATATTTCTCTAACAAAATGAATACATTATAGTTTAAACGATTTAATACTTTTTTTCCATCTTCTAATTGGACGGAACACCCTATTTCAAAAGCAGTGCAGCCATTTCATATTGTTTCGAAAAGCGAGGCATTTCATTTGGAAGTTATATAACTCTACAACTGCAGAAGTTTCAACGTTACTCATGTTAATAAATATGTACGAATAATGATGTTGATAAATGTAAACAAAATATTAATTATGTTTGATCAGAGTGTACGAAACCACTGACAATCACTTAGAAAAGAATTCAGGGAAAAGATCACTTTGAAAAGAATTCCGGGAAAAATAAAAGAACAATTATAATCGTTATAAACATTATAATTTATAATCAACAAATTCAAATAATTAGTGATAAATAAAAGGCTTTCAATGAAAAAGTATTTTGTTTTCATTTTAGAAAATTTGGAAATAAAATCTATACATTTCAGTAATAAAATGCTATTTCAAGGGGATAGTTAATCAAATTTATACTTTAATTGTTTTAGAAAAAATATTTTATTTTTTAATACTTATTAATTCGTGAAAATTCAATATTTTTTGTATATTTCTCTAAATAGTCAATTTGTTTAAATTTATATCTTATTTAGTACATAACCAATGCACTATATTAGTATGTATTTAATGATTTGAATGTATATTGTGAAATATATATATATACATATACTATATCTTGTTGTAATATGTATATAATATATCTAATATTTCTTAAAGACAGCGTTAATGACGAATAACTCACAAAATAGTTAATGTGCAATACCTTTTTTTCGATGCCATTATCCATATCCTACAGTGATGAAAACCAAGAAATATCAAAATATCGATATAAAAGAAAACACATAGATGTGTTTCATATTTAGTAAAAGAAAAATATATTTTTAAATATTTTTTTACTTTAATTTAGCTGTCCTATATGAAGGATGCGTAGGACTGTATGTGAACATGTATTCGACAGAGTAATATTAAAATGAAAATATATAATTCGGTAAAAAAAAAAAATTCTTAAAATAAAAAGAAAAAATCGCGAAGAAAATTCTCTTATTTACTTTATATTAATGTTTTGTACTGCACAAATATAATGTATGAACAGTAAATGAACGAAGTTGCTAATTTTCACTGTTACTGAATATTTATTAATATTAAAAAAAAATGAGTGTTTTCTCTTTAAAAATGAAATTTGAAATAAGTGAAGATCTCTGAAACTATCTCTTATTTCTCAGAGTTGTATCAAAAATTTTTATACAAATATTAATATAAAATTAAATAAATAAATTTTTTTAATTTAATATAAATATAAATTTTTATTTGTATTTAAAATTTTTTATTCTGTGTTCTCAATTCCGCTTTACTCATCTATAAAATCTGTTTTCAAATTTATCTTCAAATCTAAAATGATGAATGGCATACTACTGTATCCAAAAAGTAGGCCCAATTTGCAATTTAATATTACTGAGGCTAATGAAATTTATAGATAATATATTATGGATTTAAAAATACAAAGATTTTTTTTTCAGGTTGCTGGCAGTGTTCTCGACATCTATGCGAAATCAGACGTCAAAGTATTCATTAGTTTTGAGATACGCTTGGCTTTGTGAGACGCTAAATATGATTCCGGCGATTTTTGAAATGTTTGAATTAATTGAGCAAAGAATTTGCATTAAATTCTTTTTGTGGCAACGTATAAAATGTTGCAAAAGGCATTTGGTAAGAGTTCCTATATCTAAAAGAAATGTTTAAATGTATTTAGAAGTTGAAGACGAAAAGCTTTCTGATCGACCATCAAACTCAACCGACGAAGCTCACGTCCAAAAAAATTAAAGATTTGGTCCATGCGTACCGTCGATTTACAATTAAAGACCTTGAGGATGATGTTTGAATTTCAAAAGGATCGGTCGATTCCATTTTGGGTCTCAAACGCGTGAAATCTCGATTGGTACCGAAAACACTGAATACGCCAGTTCACACTGCATTGATTCTTCGTGACCTTTTCGCCAAAAATGAAACCCATAACGTTCCACAACCACTGTATTCACACCGTGTGACTTCTGCTATTCCCTAAACTCAAAAGACCATTCGGGGACATCGGTTTGAGTCAATTGAAGATATTCAACCGTGAATCGTATCGCGCTTTGAAGGCCATCCCTGCTGATGACTTTTTAGCATGCATTGAGGATTGGATAAAAAGTTGGCATATGTATTCTGTCCGGAGGGGATTACTTTGAAGGCGATGAAATAAATTTGGAAGAATAAATAAAGAGTTTTTTGAAAAATAAAAGTAATTTTTCTTACTTCTTACCCACAGTAGTATTGTACAACTGTATACCCGAATGGCTGATTTCCAAATTAGTTTAAAAGTGTATTGCCCTAAAATTAAAATGACTGTGCTTGTTGAGACAAAATATCATATTTGGATATGAGTATGTTGTCATGTATATCAAATAATATTGAAGCATATATATAATAAGGTAAATAATATGCACGTGAAAGAATTGCAGGTACTGCTCTCAATTTTTTCACAATTGTGCATATTTCTCTAACAAAATGACTATATTATAGTTTAAACGATTTACTACTTTTTTTTCATCTTCTAATTGAACGTAACACTTTCATTCAGACACCATGCAGCCATTTCATATTATTTCGTAAAGCGAGGCATTTCATTTCGAAGTTATATAACTCTTACAACTGCAGAAGTTTCGACGTTACTCAACTTTACCTCAAATT
The DNA here is from genome assembly GCA_021605095.1 of Caerostris extrusa. Taxonomy (NCBI): domain Eukaryota; kingdom Metazoa; phylum Arthropoda; class Arachnida; order Araneae; family Araneidae; genus Caerostris; species Caerostris extrusa. Next base: position 148,380 of record BPLR01006568.1, read on the forward strand.
GATAAATATGTAAAAGCGCTATAGAAGATTTTAACTTTCAAATAAATGTAAACTAAATTTAAATTATGTGTGATCAGAGTGTACGAAGCCACTCACGATCACTTAGAAAAGAATTCAGGGATATAGTTAAAAGACAATTATAAGCGTTATAAAATTATAATTTATAATCAACAAATTCAAATAAAAAGTGATAAATGAAGGGAATTCGAGAAAAAATATTTTGTTCTTATTTTAGAAAATTGGAAATAAAATCTATATATTTCAGTAATAAAATACTATTTGAAGGGGATAGTTAATCAAATGGATACTTTAATTGTTTTAGATGAAATATTTTATTTTTTAATACTTATTAATTTGTGAAAATTCAATAATTTATGTCATATAAATGAAAAAAACGAATTCAATTTGTTTAAATTTATTCTTATTTAGTACATAACCAATTCACTATATTAGTTGTTAATTTATTGATTTGAATGTACATTGTATAAAATATATATATATATATATATATATTATATATATATATACATAAATATGTTAATGTATATATATCTAATATTTCTTAAAGACAGCGTTAATGACGAATAACTCACAAAATAGTTAATGTGCAATAATTTTTTTCGATGCCATTATCCATATCCTACAGTGATGTCTAATGAAGAAATATCAAAATATTGATGTAAAACACATAGATGTGTTTCAGATTTAGTAAAAGAAATATATTTTTTAAATATTTTTTTACTTTTAATTTAGCTGTCCTATATATGAAGGATGCGTTTGACTGTATGTGAACATGTATTCGACAGTGTAATATTAAAATAAAATTTAAAATTCGGTAACAAAAATTTGTATTTAACTGAATCTCCTCGGCTACAAGATAGCCGCAAGTCTCTATCAGGAAAAAACATCAGATGTGAAATTCGGTAAAAAAATTCTTTAAATAAAAAAAAAATTTTTGAAGAAAATTATGTTATTTATTTTGTATTAATTTTTGTACTGTACAAATATAATGTTTGAACAGTAAACGTACGAAGTTTGCTAATTTTCAGTGTTACTTAATATTCATTAATATTAAAAAAAAAATTTGAATGTTTTCTTTCTGAAATGGAATGGAATTTAAAATAAGTGAAGATTCTTGAAACTCTCTCTAATTTCTCAGAGTTGTATAAAAAATTTGTATAGTTCTGATATTCTCAATCCCGCACCACTAATCTATAAAATCTGTCTTCAAATCTATCTTCAAAATTAAAGTGATTAAGGACATACTACTGTGTCCAAAAAGTAAGACCAATTTGCAATTTAATATTCCGTGGCTTATGGAATTTCTAATTTTTTTCAGGTTGCTGGCAGTGTCCTTGACATCTATTTGAAATCTGACGTCAAAGTATTCATTAGTGTTTCAGATACGCTTGGCTTTGTGAGACGCTAAAAGTGATTCCAACGATTTTTAAATGTCTGAATTAATTGAGCAACAAACTTGCATTCAACTTTATTTGTGGAAACGTATAGAATGTTGCAAAAATGATTTGTAGGTTGTCCGAGCTCCTTGGTATGGGTAACCGCTAACTCCTTCTTTGCATATGAGAGGGAAGTTACTTTAGCTTTATGCCCATTGCATTAAAAATAAAACAATTAAAATAGGGATAATAATGTATGGAGAGGATAAGTTTTTATTTTTCTCTTTTCAATAAAGAATTTAATAATTATTAATTATAATTTAATAATTAAAATAATAAAGTAAAAAGAGGATTTTGAAGAATTACAAACTGAACGTAGTTTGAAAGAGAACTTAAAAATAAAAATACTTTCAATAGGTTAATCTAATTCAAAAAAGGAGTACAAGTTAAAAATAACAAAAACGTTTAAGAGCAGTTTGTTAAGAGAGGATGAACTGGTAATGACGGGAAAAATCTGCGAATCCTACAAGGTCAGTTGCAAGTGAGCGATAGAAGAGCAGAGCCTGGGGGAGGGGGAAACGAAAACGTTTCGACCACCAAGGAGGAATTTAAAGTACATAAAATAAATTTAAATCGATGAAGATAAACGATATTAAAACCTTAAAGGTCGTAAATTATTTAAATTCTTATAAAATAATTTACAGTACAAATATTCCATTTGTACAGCAAAAAGATGATCCCAAGAGAAATAAAGGAATATCAAATTATTTACGAAATTTACGAAATTATTATTATTATTTTTTTTGATGAATATGAAATTTTGATTTTTAACAGTACTGTGATGATGGTATGTTCTAAAACAGCCCTCAGGTTTGAGTCTTTCATATTTAGTTCGGCTAATTTAAAGTAGAATATTATTAAAAAATTTTTTTATTTTACCAAATCTAAAATACATATTTGTGTTTTATATCAATATGTTGAATTTTATTGGTTCGACATCACTATAACATATCGATATTTGCATGAAAAGAAGCACATTTATTCCACATTAACGCAGTCTTCAAATAGTTTTACAACTAATATACATTAAAATCAATTTATACATTTATAAAATATAATGGTTACTTAAGAAATAGGAAATAAATATAACAAAATTGAATTCGATTTCCTTTTATTCATTTCATATCAAACATTGAATTTTTACGATTTAACAAGTATTAAAAATAAATATTTCCAATTAAAAAAATTAAATTGTAAATTGATGAACCCTTCAAATTGAATTTTAATAATGAAATGCATAGATTTTAATACCTATGTTCTAAAATAAGAAAAAAATATTTTTCCTCGAATTTCTTTCATTCGTCACTTTTTATTTGAATTTGTTGATTATAAATTTTAATGTTTACCCCAATTACAATTATCTGTCAGAAGTCTGAGGACCCTATCATCTAAGTGATCGTGAGTGACTTCGTACGCTCTGATCACGCATAATTAAAATTTGAGTAACGTCGAAACTTCAGGCGTTGTAAGCGTTAAAAATCCTTAATTTGAAATGCGTCGCGCTTCGAAATAATATGAAATAGCTGCACGACTTCTGAATTAGAGTGTGACGTCCAATTGGCAGAAGACAAATAAGAATAGTAAATCATATAAGTTATAGTATAGCCATAAAAATATATAGGAATTTGAGAAAATTGGAACAGTACAAGCTATTGTTGGGCGTATTCTGTGGCTTGTTATATGTACGGTTAAATATCATTTCATGCGCATGACAACATACTCATGTCCCAATTAAATATATTGACAAAACAAAGCACAACCATCTTAATTTTCGGGCATTACATTTTTTATAATAATTTGAAAATCAGCCATTCGTATATGCAGTTGTACAACGAGAACGTAGGGAGGCAGGGGAAATTGAGTAACCCAGACCTATACAAAGCTTTGACACAACTCTGAAAAATAAGAGATGGTTTCAAGAAGTTTGACTTGTTTTTAATCCACTTGGGACAAAAGTATGCCTTGACTTTCATAAAGAAAAAGTTGAACATTTTTGAATTATTAATGAATGTAAAGTGAAATAGAAAATGATCAATTTCGTACTTTTACGGTACAAACATTCTATTTGTACAGCAAAAAAGATGAACCCAAGAGAAACAAAGGTATTTCAAATTATTTTCTATTTTTACTTTATGAAATTTTTTTTTTTGTTGAATTTGTAATTTTGATTTTAAGATTACTGTGATGAGCATGCGCTCTAATACAGCCCTCAGTATTGAGTCCTTCAGATTCAGTTTATATAAATTAAAGTGAAAAAGTATTTAAAATATATTTCTTTTATTCAATCTGAAACACATTTGTGTGTTTTATATCAGTATTTTGATTTTTTTTGTTAGACCTCACTGTAGCATATGAATAATTGCATCAAAAAAGGTATTCCACATTAACTATTTTTGTGTGTTATTTATCATTAACGCAGTCTTCAAAAATATTAGAGCTAACATACATTCAAATTAATACATACATTTGATATAGTATATTGTTTTTGTATGAAATAAGAAATAAATAGAACCAAATTAATTCGAATTTTTTATTTATACGATATCAAGCTTTGAGTTTTTTACGAATTTAGAAGTATTAAAAAATAAATTATTTCTACTGTAAAATTTTCATTATAGATTTAGTGCTTTTCAAATTGTAATATTTTGATATTATTGTATAATATAATATTCAAATATTATTGTATAAAAATTTAAAAAAAAAAATGAAAAATTAAAATAGGAAAAGCATATGAATTATTGTTTTTTTTTTTTGTTTTGTTTAATTTTGTGATTAAAAACTGAAATGCATAGATTTTTTTCCAACGTTCTAAAATAAGAACAAAATATTGTTTCCTGGAAATTCAGCCATTTATCACTTTTTATTTGAATTTGTTGATTATAAATTTTAAAGTTCACAATATTTAAAATTATCCCTTTGTAATCACTTACTAATCTATCTTATAAGTGAGTCACATTAGCTTGAGTAACATAGAATAGTTTCGAATTTGAAGACGATCAAATCTATAACAAAAAATTTTTTAGCTAAAATAATTTATATTATAATACTTCTAAATTCGTAAAAACTTAATGTTTGATATCGAATAAATAAAAAATCGATTTTAATTTGGTTATATGTATTTCTTATTTTATACAAAACCAATATACTATATCAAATGTATGTATTAATTTGAATGTATGTTAGCTCTAATACACTTATGTCCATAAATTAAGGATAATTCAGAATCACACAGAAATTGAACTCTAAAATAAAAATTTCACCTTGTAGAATTATCACACACATCTTGAAGAAGAATATGCAAATTACAGGAAACCACCAGATGGGCGGATAGTACGTCACAATGACGAGAGTGTATGAGAGGGGTATATAAGGAATGGTGGCAAAGAAGTAAAATTGTTCACAAGCCCTTTAAAAGCCTTTCAATGCAATGACCGCATAGTTATGGTACAAAGGAAGCATTTGGATGATTTTTTACGTGGTAGAATCATCGGAAAACTGGAATGTGGACGTACCCAGCTGGAAGTATCCGAGGAACTTGGAATCGCCCAGAGTGTCATCTCCAGGCTTTGGCAACGATTCCAAGATGATGGTAATGGGAGTAGAAGTTACAGCACAGGTCACCCCGAGTTACAACAATGCCGAATGAGGACCGGTATTTAGCAGTTACTGCCAAAAGAAATAGACGGAGCACAGCATCAGATCTATCTCGTCAGCTCTCTTCAGCTACCGGTACGACATTTTCAAGGCAGATCGTGTACAGGCGCTTAGAGCACATTCGTCTATATGCTCGTAGGCCTGTCAGATGTGTTCCACTTACCGCAACCGTAGGTCCCGATCTAGTAGATCGTGGTGGTGGTGGGGGGTAGTGTTACTCGCGTCTGTGGCTTATCTTCAAGTTACACGCGTGTACTGGGTAATGTAAAGTGAGTAACATCTGTGCAGCGCTTGCCTTAAGGCATCCAAGACCAAGCTGTTTAAGTGTTTGACAGCTGCATTAGAACAAAAAAAAAATATCATATAAATGAAAAATCGAAGTCAATTTGTTTAAATTTATATCTAATTTAGTACATAACCAATACACTATATCAGTTGTATATATTGATTTGAATGTATATTAACTCTAATATTTCTTGAAGACTGCGTTAATGAGGAAAACGCAAGAAATAGTTAATGTGGATGTTTTTCGATGAAATTATACATATTGTATAGTGATGTCTAATCAAGAAAAATCAATATATTGATATAAAACACACAAAGGTCTTTCAGATTTAGAAAAAGAAATTTATTTTGTGGATTTTTTTTTTACTTTAATTTAGCTGACCTATATATGAAGGACTCAATACATTATGAGAACATATGCTCAACATAGTATTATTAAAATGAAAATTTCGAATTCGTAAAAAAAAAAAAATGTAGAGTAATAATAGGGGTGTTGAAGAAAATTCATTTATTTCAATTGGGTTAGTGTTTTGTGCAGTACAAATATCATGCTTGAACAGTAAAAGCACGAATAATAATTAATAATCATTAATAATTTTAAAAAAGTTCAATGTTATCTTTAAAAATTGTATTTTTGTATTGCATTTTATTTTTTTTCTTCAATTTAAAAAAAAAAAACAATTTAAGAAAACTTTTGTACAAAGTGGAACTTAAGAAAAGTAAAAGTTCTTGAAACCATCACTTATTTCTTAGGGTTTGTCAAAATTTGAAGCAAGTCTTAAAAGTACAACTATTTGTTTATTTTATTATAACATATTAAAAAGTGAATATCAATGAGAGAAATTTAAAGTACATAAAATAAATTTAAATCGATGAAAATAAACGATATTAAAACCTTAAAGGACGTAAATTATTTAAATTGTTATAAAATAATTTACAGTACAAATATTCTATTTGTACAGCAAAAAGATGAACCCAAGAGAAATAAAGGAATATCAAATTATTTACGAATTTACGAAATCTTTTTTTTTTTTTTTTTTTTTTTTTGATGAATTTGAAATTTTGACTTTAACAGTACTGCGATGATGATATGTTTTAAAACAGCCATCATCTTTGAGTCTTTCATATTTAGTTCGGCTAATTTAAAGTAAAATATTATTAAAAAGTTTTTATTTTACCAAATCTAAAATACAAATTTGTGTTTTATATTAATTTGTTGAATTTTATTGGTTCGACATCACTGTAAACATATCGATATTTGCATGGAAAGAAGCAAATTTATTCCACATTAACGCAGTCTTCAAATACTTATTCAACTAATATACATTAAAATCAATTTATACATTTATAAAATATAATGGTTACTTAAGAAATAGGAAATAAATATAACAAAATTGAATTCGATTTCCTTTTATTCATTTCAGATCAAACCTTGAATTTTTACGATTTAACAAGTATTAAAAATAAATATTTTCAATTAAAAATTAAATTGTAAATTGATGAACCCTTCAAATTGAATTTTAATACTGAAATGCATAGATTTTAATACCTATGTTCTAAAATAAGAACAAAATATTTTTCCTCGAATTTCTTTCATTCGTCACTTTTTATTTGAATTTGTTGATTATAAATTTTAATGTTTACCCCGATTACAATTATCTGTCAGAAGTCTGAGGACCCTATCATCTAAGTGATCGTGAGTGACTTCGTACGCTCTGATCACGCATAATTAAAATTTGAGTAACGTCGAAACTTCAGGCGTTGTAAGCGTTAAAAATCCTTAATTTGAAATGCGTCGCGCTTCGAAATAATATGAAATAGCTGCACGACTTCTGAATTAGAGTGTGACGTCCAATTGGCAGAAGACAAATAAGAATAGTAAATCATATAAGTTATAGTATAGCCATAAAAATATATAGGAATTTGAGAAAAATTGGAACAGTACAAGCTAACAGTGAAGCTATTGTACTGTTAAAAATCAGACCATTCGTCCCAATTAAAAATCAGCACAACCATCTTAATTTTCGGGTATTACATTTTTTATAATAATTTGGAAATCAGCCATTCGTATATGCAGTTGTACAACGAGAACGTAGGGAGGCAGGGGAAATTGAGTAACCCAGACCTATACAAAGCTTCGACACAACTCTGAAAAATAAGAGATGGTTTCAAGAAGTTTGACTTGTTTTTAATCCACTTGGGACAAAAGTATGCCTTGACTTTCATAAAAGAAAAAGATGAACATTTTGAATTATTAATGAATGTAAAGTGAAATAGAAAATGATCAATTTCGTACTTTTACGGTACAAACATTCTATTTGTACAGCAAAAGATGAACCCAAGAGAAATAAAGGTATTTCAAATTATTTTCTATTTTTTTTTCGAAATTTTTTCTTTGTTGAATTTGTAATTTTGATTTTAACATTACTGTGATGAGCATGCGCTCTAATACAGCCCTCAGTATTGAGTCCTTCAGATTCAGTTTATATAAATTAAAAAGTGAAAAGTATTTAAAATATATTTATTTTATTCAATCTGAAACACATTTGTGTGTTTTATATCAGTATTTTTATTTTTGTTGGTTAGACCTCACTGTAGCATATAGATAATTGCATCGAAAAAAGGTATTCCACATTAACTATTTCGTGTTTTATTTGTCATTAACGCAGTCTTTAAAAATATTAGATCTAACATGCATTCAAATTAATACAAACATTTGATATAGTATTGTTTTTAGTATGAAATAAGAAATAAATAGAACCAAACTAAATTCGATTTTTTATTTATACGATATCCAGCATTGAATTTTTACGAATTTAGAAGCATTAAAAAAAATAAAATATTTCTACTATAAAATATTCATTATAGATTTGGTCCCTTTCAAATTGTAATATTTTGATATTATTGTATAATATAATATTCAAATATTATTGTATAAAAATTTGAAAAAATAAAAAATAAAATAGGAAAAGCATATGAATTATTGTTTTTTTTTTTTTTGTTTAATTTTTGTGATTAAAAACTGAAATGCATAGATATTTTTCCAACGTTCTAAAATAAGAACAAAATATTGTTTCCTGGAAATTCAGCCATTTATCACTTTTTATTTGAATTTGTTAGATTATAAATTTTAAAGTTCACACTATTTAAAATTATCCTTTGCAATCACTTACTAATCTATCTTATAAGTGAGTCACATAGCTTGAGTAACATAGCATCGTTTCGAATTTGACAGATGATCAAATCTATAACAAAAAATTTTGAGCAGAAATAATATTTTTTTAATGTTTCTAAATTTGTAAAAACTCTGCTTGATATCGTATAAATAAAAAAATCGATTTTAATTTGGTTATATTTATTTCTTATTTCATACAAAACAATATACTATATCAAATGTATGTGTTAATTTCAATGTATGTCAGCTCTAATATTTCTTGAAGACTGCGTTAATGATAAATAACACACGAAATAGTAAATGTGGAATACCTTTTTTCGATGCAATTATCCATATGCTACAGTGATGCCTATACAAGTAAAATAAAAATTTTCATATAAAACGCGCATATGTGTTACGGATTTAGTATAAGATATATTTTTTTACTAACTTTTATGATAATTTATTTTAACTAAATATGAAGGACTCAATACGTAGGGCTTAAGTGAACATATATTCAACATAGTAATATTAAAATGAAAATTTGAAATTCGGTAAAAAAAAAAAAAAAATTCAAAAAATAAAAAAAAAAAATTTTGAAGAAAATTCTCTTATTGAACAATGATTAATTTTTCTAGGTGTAAAAATAGTATAATGTTTGCACATTAAACGTACGGAATAGATAATTTTGAATGTTAATTTATATTCATTAATAAATTTTTAAAAAAAAAAGTTAAAGATTTTCTTTAAATATATATATATACGTATACTTTTGTGCCACTTGCACTCGTGAAACCATCTCTTGTTTCTCAGAGTTGTACCAGAAGCTTATATGGGCCTGGAATTCTCAAACCCTACGCTCTTCCCTCGTTGTTGTTCAATTTCCTATCCAAATCGCAGATCTCCAAATTAGTATAGAAAGTGTATTGCCCAGGGCCGGATTTTCCTATAAGCTAAAACTAGGCTTCAAGATCAAAAGGGGCCTACAGTCAACTTGTTAGCAAAACTAGAATGACACTATTCTAAAAACAGTAAACACTAAAACACTGAATCGAAAATAAGGAGAAATTCTACACACATATGACTAATAAGCGAACATAAAAAATGTATTGGTAAAGATCAACGCCTTTTTTTTCGCCGACTTTATAAAAAAAAATGTGCCACCGATAATAAATAAAATAAAGTTTAGTACTAATCACAACATGTTTCATTTAACATATTGATATTTGTATCACAGTAATAATGTATTTTAATATGTCTCATGTAGTTTACAAACTTAAAAATGGGAGGTGAAAGGGCCTCATAAGTGGAGTAACCTAGGGTCTCTTTTCATCTAAATCCGGCCCTGGTATTGCCCCAAAAGCAAAATGATCATGCTTTGTTCTGTCAAAGATACATTTTGGGACATGAGTATATTTTCATGAATATCAAATAATATTTCACCATACATATAACACGACAATGAATATGCACGTGAAAATATAGCAAGTGCTCCTCTCAATTTTTTCACTATTTTGCATATTTCTCTAAAAATGAATACATTATAGTTTAAACGATTTACTACTTTTTTTTTTGTCGTCTTCGAATTGGATGGAACACCCTATTTCAAAAGCAGCGCAGCCATTTCATATTGTTTCGAAAAGCGAGGAATTTCATTTTGAAGTTATATAACTCTTACAACTGCAGAAGTTTCGACGTTACTCAAGTTGATAAATGTGTACGAATAATGATGTTGATAAATGTAAACGAAATATTAATTATGTGTGATCAGAGTGTACGAAACCACTGACGATCACTTAGAAAAGAATTCAGGAAAAGATCAGTTTGAAAAGAATTCCGGGAAAAAGATAAAAGGACAATTATAATCGTTATAAACATTATAATTTATAATCAACCAATTCAAATAAAAAGTGATAAATGAAAGGCATTCGAGGAATATTTAGAAGAAATATTTTATTTTTTTAATACTTAATAATACGTAAAAATTCAATATTTTATATCGTATAAATGAGAAAATCTAATTCAATTTGTTTAAATTTATATCTTATTTAGTACATAACCTATGCACTCTACAGTTATATATATTGATTTGAATGTATATTAACTTTAACATTTTTTGAAGACTGCGTTAATGACGGATAACTCACAAGATAGTTAATGTGCAATACCTTTTTTCGATGCCATTATCCATATCCTACAGTGATGTCTAACCAAGGAATATCAAAATATTGATTTAAAACAGATGACAGATGTGTTTCAGATTGAGTAAAAAAGAAATATATTTTAAATACTTTTACTTTAATTTAGGTGTCCTAAATATGAAGGATTCGTAGGACTGTATGTGAACCTGTATTCAACAAGAGTAATATTAAAATTAAATGAGCGAGAAAGAATCACAAGTACTGTTCCAATTTTCAAATTTCAATATTTCTCTGACAAAGGACTATATTATAGTTTAAACGATTTACTATTTTTTTGTCTTTTTCGAAATTGATATAATATTCTGATTTAGATGCAGTGCGCCAACTTTATAAAAAAATGTGACACGGAAAATAAATAAAATAAATATTAGTACCAATCACAACATGCTTCATTTAACATATTGATATATGCATCACAGTAATGATGTATTTCATTATCTCTCATGTAATTTACAAGCTAAAAAATGGGACGTTAAAGGGCCTCATAAGTAGAATAACCTAGGGTCTCTTTTGGTATTGCCCCAAAGTAAAATGATTATGCTTTGTTCTGTCAAAGTTATATTTTTGGGACATGAGTATATTTTCATGAATATGAAATAATATTTCACCATACATATAACACGACAAAGAATATGCACGTGAAAGAATAGCAAGTACTACTCTAAATATTTTCACTATTTCGCATATTTCTCTAACAAAATGACTATATTATAGTTTAAACGATCTACTACTTTTTTGTCTTTTTCAATTGGACGTAACAATCTCATTCAGATACCATGCAGCCATTTCATATTATTTCGAAAAGCGAGGCATTTCATTTTGAAGTTATAGAACTCTTACAACTGCAGAAGTTTCGAAGTTACTCAATTTGATAAATATGTAAAAGCGCTGTAGCGGATCGTCTCTTGCAAATAAATGTAAACTAAATTTTAACTATGTGTGATCAGAGTGTACGAAGCTACTCACGATCACTTAGAAAATAGTTCAGGGTTATAACAAAATGACAGTTACATCATCTTCTTCTTCTTTTGACGGAGTACCTTGGCCGGTTCTGGCCTTATAACTCCTAATCCTGGGCAGTAAAGTTCATTGCAATACAAAAAACACATGGATAAAAACAAAAGGCAGTGAGCATAATTATGTCCATTGTTAGTAAGAAAAGAAACAAAAAATAAAAATAAAACGCGGAGTAATTAAATGAATGGCGCAATTAAAAAATAATTAAGTAGTAAGCAACAAGCGCAAATTAATTAAGACATTTAAAGAGAAGTTTGTAATTTTTCGAAGGGGTTGTTAGCATTTTTAAACTGCGTATAAATATTATCTAGTCCTCCAAACATGTTAAAAAAGATTTACAATTTCTGTTAATACATATAGCGCTTTAGTGGCTGAATCAGCAGTGAGGTTAGTAGGGTTAGAATTATTATTATTTACATTTTGTGACGTTTTCCTTGGGACCGATGGCGTGGCGTTAGAGATTTTGGGGATTCCTTGAAGTAAACTTGCGAAGGATACTCCCTCTGAGACTGGCCGGCTGGTGAAGGTGGGTCTTGCTGACGCTTGGCCCTGATGGGGCGGTTGGCGTGGCTTAGGAAACATCGGGCAGCCTCTCCAAGCGGCGAGGTGCCCCATCTGGTGGCAGTTGATGCAAGTAGGGTTTTCAATGCGCTCTTTAATATGGCAGTCTTTTAGATGATGCTCACCCCCGCATTTTAGACATCTCTTCTTGTAATTACAGTTCTTAGATGAGTGATGGAACAGGTTACAAAGAGAAGCATTGAGATGCTCCTGGCCGTCTATTAAACTTCTCGACTCTGACCGAGTAATGGGTAGTCGATTAACCTCGAAGATCTTTACGTTCTCCGAGGCTTTCCTATAGGTAATTTGCCACACCGGGATGGGGGCCTTGGTCTTTAGGTTGGTTAGCTGTCTGACTTGGTCTAACTTGAGCCCAAATTCAGAAAGTCCTTCAGCAATTTCTTCGGAGGAGTAGCTGACTGGTAGTCCTTTAAGCACCGCTTTGAGCGGGCGCTGATTTTTGGCGTGATGACATAATATTCGAGCTGCTTCTCCGTTAGATATTTTGCGATGGCTCGATGCACATCCGAGTTTGCAGGGAAAATCTTAAGCTGCTCGCCAGCAAGCTTAATTCGAATGTCTTCTTTATGATGATTGCTGATTTCAGCAATGTGAACTTTGAGTTCATCTTTGTATCGCACCATAATGGGCGGTAGTCTAGGTTCAGCAGCTACAGTCATATCGACGTTATTTTCAGCTTCAGTCTCATCATCAGTCAATTGTTCAAAGTTATTAGTAGTTTCCACAGGGTTAGTTGCATTAGTTTCAACACTAATTTTAGCCGTATGCCGTTTGGGCGGTTTAATAAAGCCATCATTAGGAGCAGTTGCAGCGGGTCTTTTAGTTTTTTTATTCTTAGGGTTAGGTTTGCCTTTAGAATTTAACTTTACTTGCGCATTACTGTGCCTAGCGCAGTTAGTTAGCGGACATAATCCAAGCTCACTCACCCTTTTTGTTGCCTCTGCAAGCGCATCTTCAGCCTTTTTGAGTCCATCCATGGTGGGTTTTATGGCATGCGGTTGAATGAATCCTCCGTCAATCAGGATATTCTGGCGCTTGATGATTTGTCGCATCATGTCGACAGCTTTTCTTTGTCTTTGAGCTGGATCTTGGCTGCAGTGATGCTGATGCAGTGGTCAGCTTCAGAGTGGTAGAGCGGCACAGTGGACATCGGTGCTTCCGTGATCATGGCTTCAGCAGCAGCGCCGGAACTGGTACTTGCAAAGGTCCTGAAAAGGACCGTTCCCCGTCAAAGAGCGAGCAGTCAGATTGGGTTGAAATTTGTTCGTAAATTCGGCCATTTCTTGGATTAGCTGAGTCAATTTGCAACCATCTTCATTCTCAGAATCCATATCAGCAGATAGATCCATCAGGATTTTCGGGGACCCAAACTTTACTCAATGTGATGTATCTATAGATCGATCATCCAACAATCCGACACTAACCAAACTATTTCTTTAATAAAATCAAACTATCAAAGAATCGCCTATTTCACCAGATCATGACAGTTACAGACATTATAAACATTATAATTTATAATCAACAAATTCAAATAAAAAGTGATAAATGAAAGGCATTCGAGGAAAAAAATATCTTGTTATCTTTAAAAAACATTTTAAGAAAACTCTTTGTACAAAGTGGAACTTAAGAAAAGTAAAAGTTCTTGAAACTATCTCTTTTTCTCATGGTTTGTCAAAATTTGAAGCAAGTCTTAAAAGTACAAATATTTGTTTATTTCATTATCACACATTAAAAAGTGAAAATCAATGAGTGCAATTTAAAGAACATAAAATAAATTTAAATCGATTAAAATAAACGATATTAAAACCTTAATGGACGTAAATTATTTAATTAGTTATAATATAATTAGAAGAAAGTTTTGAGAGGATTTCAGCAATGGAAGAAAAATACTGAATAAAGAGAATAATACTAAGAATAAAAACTGAACTACTCATTATTTTGAATTTAAATAAATAACTAAAAATATCAATCTAAAAATATTTGTACTAATATTATAAAAAATACAAATAAAATAAGACACAATTAAAATAAATTAATTTAATTTGCAATTTGACTTCAAAAGTTAGTTTTCTAATTTAATTAAAAATATTTTACTTGTTTATTTTAATTTTTATAATGGTGTGCAACATATTGGAATTAAAACAGTTTTGGGACTATTTTTCTGATATTAAGACTATTTTTCTGAACATTTTTGTTTTCCCATTTTGCAAAGATCTACTTTGGAATTTCTAGTCTTTATGAGTTTCCGGTTCAGACGTTTCACATTAAATTAGACGTTTTCACATTTCAGACGGTTTTCACATTAATGTATGCAGACGCATACATTAATTTGAAAACCGTCTGTCCGTGCATCCATCCATCTATCCATCCATCAATCCAAAAATGTGTATAAAATATTGTTACTGTTCTCATGAATGATATTCTTATATCGTGAATGATATTCAAACATTGTGTAAGAAATGAATATAAATATTAAAGAAAGTCAAACAAAAATAAACTACGTAATAAAAATTTTTCAATTGAAAGTGATAGTTCATCAAATACGTATTTCCGTTATCTTTCGAAACACTTACATTATTGCTTGTAATAATTCATACACAAGATATATTGCAATAACACACAAGATGTCTTTCTATCCGTCCGTCCTTCCTTCCTGCCTTCTGTCCTTCCTTTCATCCGTCCATCTCTCCTTCCTTCCTGCCATCCGCACTACCGTTCATCCAACCTTCCTTCCCTCAATCCGTCCTTCTTTCCTGCCGTCCTTCCCTTCCTTCCGTCCTTCCTTCCTTCCTTCTTTCAATCTTTCCGTCCATCTGTCCGTCCATCCATCTGTCCGCCCGTCCCTCCACCCATTTACCCTTCGTCTATCCATCCATCCATCCGTGTGTCCGTCTATCCATTTGGCCTATCATCACCAAATTTAATCTTTTATTTAACTAAAAGCATTACTTACCTAGAAGTTGAATAATAGCTTGTCATCTTGTTCTCGTAGAAAATTCTCTTATTTAACAAGGATTAATCTTTTGAACTGTAAAAATAGAATAATGTTTGCACAGTAAGCGTACGAAGTTGCTAATTTTCAATGTTATATTATATTCATTAATAATTCAAAAACATTCATTATTTTATCTTAAAATAATTATGAAAACATTCGTCTCTAGTGAAATTTAAAATAAGTAAAGCTTCTTGAAACTATCTCTCTTCCTTCTCAGAGTTGCATTAAAAATTTGTATGGTTCTGATATTCTCAACCCCTTTCCTCTATAAAATCTATCTTCAAATCTATAATGATTATTGGCATATTGTGCAACTGCATATCCGAATGGCAGATTTCCAAATTAGTATAAAAGTGTAATGCCCCAAAATTAAAATATTTATGTTTTGTTTGCTTGCAAAATAATTTATTTGGATATGAGTAAGTTGTCATGGATATTAAATAATACTGAAGCATATATATATAATAAAGCAAAGAATATGCGCAAGAAAGAATAGTTGGTACTGTTCCAATTTTTTCATAATTCTCCCTATTTCTGAAACAAAGGACAATATTATATTTTAAACGATTTGCTATTTTTATTCCTCCCTTAAAAATATACTCTCGTTCAGATGTAACGGCAGCCATTTCATATTATTTTGAAAAGGGAGGCATTTCACATTAAAGTTATTTAACTCTTACAACGATAGACTATTCTATGTTATTCAAGCTTACATATAAATAGAAACGCTGGATTGGAACACTACCACCACAAAATTGTAAACTAAATCTTAACGTATGCGTAATCAGAGCGTACGAAGACACCCAAGATCACTTTGAAGAAGTTCAATAAGAGATTACAAAGTTTAATTTGCGATTAGTGTAAACATTAAAATTTATAATCAGCAAATCAAAATACAAAGTGATAAATGCCTGAATTTCCAGGAAACAATATTTTGTTCTTATTTTAGAACATTGGAAAGAAACCTTATGCATTTCAGTTTTTAATCAGTTTTTAAACAAAAAATAAATAATAATAATTCATATGAATTTCATATTTTAATTCTTTATTTAATTTTATTTTTTCAAAATTTTTACAATAATATTTGAATATTATCCAAAAGTAAACGAAACTATGAAAACAATTGTAATAAAAAGAAACTGCCAATACAAAATATTACAATTTGAAAAGGGATCAAATCTATAACTGAAATTTTTTAGAAGAAATAGTTTAATATTTTTTATTACTTGTTGATCCGTAAAAATTCAATGTTTTATATCGTATAATTAAATAAATAGAATTCAATTTAGTTTAATACATATTAATTTCATACTCAAGTAAGTTAAGTTACTCTAAAGTTAATACATAAGTAGAAGCACTGTAGCGGTACTTTACAACCAAATAAATGCAAGCGAAATTTTAATTATGTGTGATCAGAGCGCACGAAGCCACTCACGAATCACTTAGAAAACACATCAGGGTGATAAAACTGGGAGAACTATAATAAGTGTAAACATTAAACTTTATAATAAAAAAATTCAAATAAAAAGTTATAAATGAAATGAATTCGAGAAAAAATATTTTTTTTTTTCTTATTTTAGAATATTGGAAATAAAATCTAGGCTTTTCAGTAATAAAATACAATTTGAATACAATTTTGAAAATACGATTTTTCAGTAATAAAATACGGTTAGATTTTGCCTGCCTGACTTCTCTAAACTGTCTGATTTCCGTTCTAAAACAAGTATTATAAAAACAAAATTTTTTAAAAGTCAATTCTACTTTTTTTTTCACTATATTGCAGAAAATCCTTTATAAATAAATTTCATTCATTTTTTTAAGTTTATCTGGCGCCATCTATTGGTAGATACGTGCAACTTAAATAAAAAAATTAAAATTAATTAATTAAATTTAATTACTGAATTAATATTTGAAAAAAAAATGTATTAACATCAAGTGTCCTTTTTGAACTTGTAGTGAAGTTAAAAAAAATGTATTTGAATGTGAGTGGATGAATAAAAAATATTTTATGAACTATTGAAAATTTGAACAAGATATATATAGGGAGAGAGTGAGCTAATAGAAGGAATTGAAATAAAATCCATCGATCTGCTTAATAGTTAAGTAGACCGATCTGCTTAATAGTAGTAGTAAGTGATTAAAATAGCAAAGAAAATCTTTGCTATTTTAATTTCCATTTTGCAAAGATCTATTTTGAACTTTCTGGCCCTTTGGAGTTTTAAAATTGTATGCAGCTGTATACATTCATTAAAATCTGTTATTCATGTTGAAATAAAAAGTACTTTGTATGAAAACGTAAAAATTAAATTTGGTTCATGCCTCGATATAGATAAACTCATTTAAGTAAATTTCACTGTTCATAGTGTTGACATTACAGTCATTTCCCATAAGTTCACATATCAGAATCTTAATTATGAATAAGTTAAGTTATTATTATATATCGCCAAATCCCTGTGGGGGCTAAGGCATAGTTTTTGAAAGTTTGCAGAAGACCAGAGTGTCTATTGTCAATTGTCAGGCCTTCTTTACTCATACTAGTACAATGCCTAAACGCTTGTCGGCGAATTATACGTAGTATAAGTGGATCCCAAGAACCGCCCGTGTACAACGTGTACAATCCATCCATCACAGTATGGTATGTACCATTACGTAAAATCCATTACAGTAAGGTATGTACCATTACGTACAATCCATTACAGTATGGTATGTACCATTACAGTATGGTATCCGTGTACAACAATAAAAGAAATATATACAACATTTGGACATCCCTAAAATTATTATATCTGCTTTACTTTAAGTATGAAATTAAAAAAGAGTCGAATAATTGATATACACTCAAGAGCAAAACATTATGACCACCTGTCAATAACGAGTTGACCCACCTTTTCCGCGCAACACAGCTTCAACCTGCCTTGGCATGGATTATTACCACCACTTAATACCAGTTAAATGCCACTTCCACCTGATCACGTGCCTTCCACGTCATCCAGGCGAGTTCATTGCAAAATGTAGGGGTGGTCATAATGTTTTGGCTCTTGAGTGTAAGTCAATTTTTCCCCTTATTTTTTATATCCTTAAAAAAATTTTTTCAAGAAATGCAAGTACACTGGTCAATACATTACTCTACTAATTCCAAATTTCCTAAAGAAACTTTAATGAAATGAATTAATGGAACATAAATTAATATAGTTATATTATTTAAGTAAAGTTGAACATATTGCTGATAAATTAAAACAAACAATGCAAAACAGTTAGAAACACACACGTCATGTCAGGCGTAAAACTCCTAAGGGCTAGAAACTCCAAAGTAGACCTTTGCAAAATAAAAAATCAAAGTGGTCTCATTAACTGTTAAGCAGATCGACCGATTTTATTGCATAATGGAAATCAGGCAGTTTATAAGTCCATGAAAATTCCTGCTCCGTCTGGAATACGTTTGTTGAGAAACAGCGTTTAATCTGAATCGAAGTCATGTTTGGCAGAACAGTGTCACATTCTCTAAACTCTGCTCTAATGCCAATGATGATTTGAGTTTTGTTGAAGCTCCGTCGTTTCACAGCTGCCGTTAGCTTCTATCTTGGATTGTCCATTTAATATCAATATGTTGTGCACAATTATAAATAGCTACTCTTTGGTGTTTGAGTCAGTGGCACTCATTTTACAGTACTTTTTCTGTATTCATACAACAATTTTTCTTTTAAATACATCTATATTTTACCACTCACTGTAATGGATAAATGTAAAAAAAAAAAAAACATTATTGTACATTAAACAAACATTATTGATTTTTGAAACGACGTAGTTCTTGCAAAAGTCTTGTAGAAACGACGTAGTCATGCAAAATTTAAATTTCATTAAACAATTTAAAAAATTAAATTAAAATATTCTAAAAATAAACTAAATTAAATTAAAATTATTTTAAAAAACAAAATTAAAATTTTTAATAAGAAAACGTTTAGAAATATTAAAATTTAAAAATTTTGATTTTGGTTGCTACAACAACGAACCAAATTTTAGAACTACTTCTTAAAAATATTCTTTAAGTATAGTTGAACATGTTGCTTGAAAAGTAAAATAAAAAATGCTCAGCAGTTAGAAAAACAAAAATCTGCATTTGTCGAATAGAAGTTTTTTAATCATTTAATTTTTTTAACTATGCCATCCCATGTTTTGCTATGTTTATTATGTTGTCCTATGTTTTATTATGTTGTCGTATGTTTTACAATGTTTACTATGTTGTCCTATGTTTTACTATGTTTATTATGTTGTCCTGTGTTTAACTATGTTGTCCTATGTCTAACTATGCTGTCCTATGTTTTACTATGTTGTCTTATGTTAAACTATGCTGTCTTATGTTTTACTATGTTTATTATGTTGTTCTGTGTTTAACTATGCTGTCCTATGTTTATCTATGCTGTCCGATGTTTTACTATATTGTCCTATGTTTAACTATGCTGTCCTATGTTTTACTATATTGTCCTATGTTTTACTATATTGTCCTATGTTTAACTATGCTGTCCTATGTTTTACTATGTTGTCTTATGTTTAACTATGCTGTCCTATGTTTTACTATGTTTATTATGTTGTTCTGTGTTTAACTATGTTTACTATGTTGTCCTATGTTTATCTATGCTGTCCTATGTTTTACTATATTGTCCTATGTTTAACTATGCTGTCCTATGTTTTACTATATTGTCCTATGTTTAACTATGCTGTCCTATGTTTTACTATATTGTCCTATGTTTAACTATGCTGTCCTATGTTTTACTATATTGTCCTATGTTTAACTATGCTGTCCTATGTTTTACTATATTGTCCTATGTTTTACTATGCTGTCCTATGTTTAACTATGCTGTCCTATGTTTTGCTATGCTCATATATATTATTTTGTAAACATTTGTTCAATGATGTATAAACAAAGAAAAAGAATGCTCTCTTCAATTCCTTCTGTTTTTCATTACAGAATATTGATGTATTCAAGCCTTAAACATTAATTTAATGAAAAACACTTACTGAAATCTTCATCGAACACCATTAAAATTATTATCTAATAAATTGAATTAAAATTAATAACTGATGCCTAATTTTCATGAACCAGAATTTGAAGCTGATAGTAGCATATAAACTATCTCTATATCTATAGTACACTGACTACCAATAAGTATTTGGACCCCTGTGATAGAAAAGAAAAACGAACTTCATTCAAAATCAATAGTTGGTAGAGCCTCCACGAGAGGCAATTACAGCGTGAACCCTCCGGGGCATACTTTCCACAAGTCTTTTTGTATGACAGCTAGTGGTATTTTCTTCCACTCGGCTTGGAGAAGACATAGAAGTTCCTTCACCGATTTTGGACGGGTAGTGCACCCCTGAATTCGGCGATGCAACACGTCCCAGAGGTTCTCGATAGGTTGAGATCTGGGCAGGCCAGTCCATTCGATGAACTCCATTGGCACCATGCCAAGCCTTGGTTAACGTCGAAACATGACAACTGGCATTGTCGTCCTGAAAGTAACAGGGGGTCCAACCCGTAAAACTGCCACAACGTAGGAAGCACATTGCCATCCAAAATAGTGCATCGGCGTTGAGTTTACCATGAATGGGGACCAAGGGTCCCAGTCCATACCAGGAGAAACACCCCCAGACCATAATTCCACCTCCGCCGAACTTGACTTTTGGTACAATGCATTCTGGCAGGAGACGTTCTCCAGGCAGACGCCAGACCCAGACCCTGCCATCCGAACGGTAAAGAGTGAACCTTGATTCGTCACTCCAAAAGAATCCGTTTCCACTGATCTACAGTCCAATTTCGATGTGCTTTGCACAACATTAACCGAGTAGCGCGGTTGGACTTTTTGTGATTAAAGGCTTATGGGCAGCAGCACGACCATGAAAACCCTGCAGATGTGCTTCCTTACGGATGGTATTCATTGAAACAATACTCCCGGATGCCTGTTGAAACTCCTCACGGATGAGGGCCATCGGTTGGGTGCGGTTCTTCCGAATTTCTCTGGTGAGCACTCGTCGGTCTCTATCTCCAGTTTCGTTGGTCTGCCCGACTCGGAGCACATTCCGACAATCGCCGCTCCCTTCCACTTCTTAATCACATAGGCCACTGTCGATTTTGGGTACTTCAGATCGCTAGATATGTCCCTTTAAGGGATCGGCCACATTTGTGATACCCGATACTTATATCTTTCTCGAAATCAGAGAGCTCCGAACTACGCGGTATCTTGCATGCGACTAATGGCGATGCTGTTTCCTACACGATATATACCGGCGGAGTCCGTGACGTACCTCCAGCACCGCAGAATATCGTCATTTGCATAGATGTCCAAATACTTATTGGTAGTCAGTGTAGCATACTAACTATCTATATAGTTTAAACTGTATCTATAGTAGCTTATTACTAATCTCTTTGATTACGATCATTTTAAAATTATTAGTAATGTTGTTTTAAAAAATTATCTTGTACTATCTTAATTTTTTGTGTGCAATTCGAGTGTTACTATAATTGAATTTAGTAAAAGAATTTGCAATAATAATTTTTAAAAATGCCTTATTATGAATTTTTTACTGTATTCTAATATGTAAATAGATATAAATAAAAAAACAAAAATTTATCATTTGATTTAATTAAAATTAATAATTGATGCCTAAATTTCATGAACCTGAATTTGAAGCTAATAGTAGCATATTGACTAGCTCTATAGTTATGACTATAACTATAGTAGCATACTACTAATCTCTTTGATTAGGATCATTTTTTAGAAATTATTAGTAATTTTGTTTTAGAAAATTATCCTATATTATCTTAATTTGTTTATTTTATTCCTACCACCAAGGAGCTCCGTCAACCTACAAATCGTCGTCGTTTATTCCTACTATTAGCTCACACTCTCCCTATATATATATATATATCTTGTTCAAATTTTCAGTCGTTCCTAAAATACTTTTTATTCATCCACTCGAGTTCAAATACATTTTTTAACTTGTAGTGGATGACACTGGATGTTGATACAGTTTTTTTCCAAATATTAATTCAGTAATTAAATTGAATTAATTAATTATAGTTTTCTTTAGATTTAAGTTCCATGTATCTACCAATAGATGGCGCCAGATATAAGAGGAAAATTTCAACTTTATTTATAAAGGATTTTCTGCAATATAGTGGAAAAAAAGTAGGAATTGACTTAAAATTTTTTTTATATTACTTGTTTGTGTTTAATACGAATGTTACTATAAGTGACTTTAGTAAAAGAATTTCCAATATTAAGTTTTAAAATGTTTTATTAACAATTTTTTAATTGTATTTATATATAGATAAATAAAACCTAAAAATAATATGTAAGTAGATATCTATATCTAAAAAAACACAAATTTATTATTTAATTTTTCTGTTTGCTTAAGTTTTCAGATTTGCGAGAGAACGCTGATTATTTTTTTTCTAAAAATGGGTGGTAAATAAAATAAGTTTCTAAACTACTGACTCATCTTTGCTACAACGGAATATGTAACAATCTCAATTTTTAAAAAACAGAATTTTATAAAACAACGATATAATGGACAAATTGGGGCGTGATGGCATAGTGACTAGCGCTCTGGTTCTCAGTGCCAGAGGTTTCGGGTTCTAGTGCGCGAGAGTGCTATGGATGTTCGTAGGGGTTCGGCATCCACTTTAAGCCGTAGGTCTCGTCTAATATGATTGCAGGGCATTGGGCTGACAATCCTACCCCATAAAAAAAAATATATCCTTTCTCCGAAATCAGTTAGTAGGCAGACGACCTTAGCCCACAATGGGGCTTTTTGTGCCCACTGATGATAATGAGGAATGTACAAATTTCACAACAAAAATTGTTTTAGGAATCTACAAGAAAATAATATGAGGTTTTTTCCTGCTTTTTGGATCATTAATTCTATAATGAACAACTTCAAAGTTGAATAACTGCTCGCAAGATTACGTATTAATCACAATACCACATATTTCATTGTTTATCAATAAAATCTCTTAACACGCTATTTTGGTTACGTAAGCACTTGTATTAAACAAGCACTTTTACCCTATAAATTACATTCCAGTTGGGTTCCAAGACATTTTTCTAGACATATTTTCTATCTAATAAATTTAAATAAAAAGTGATAAATTACGGAAGATTTAAAAAAAAATTTTTTTGTCCAATTGATAATGAAGATGTCTGGAAAATAAAAATTCTCATAACAAATATCTTAATATAAGTATTATATTAATGTTATGTTAGCATAACAAATATCTGGAAAATCTCATAACAAATATCTTAATATAAGTATTGCTCTAATTGTTATTGATAATATTCTATTTGTTGAATAGTATTTTCAGTGGTGCGACAACCCATGGCGAGCCAAAGCCGTTTGCCTGCTAGTAGATTTCTAGACTGTAGATGATTCTTTTTACAAGGTAGGGTTGTCAACTATACTCGCAAACGGTCATATTAGAATGGGACCTACGGCTTAAAGGAGATTATGAAACAATACAAACATCCATGGAAGCGCCGGGACTCAAACCCGTAACTATGGCACTAGCGCCAGACGCTAGTCACTCGGCCATTAGTGCCGTAAGTAGTATTTTTTAATACGAAATTTAACATGAAAATCAAATGATCTTGTGGGCCACTTTGGAATGTATCCTACCTACGCGGCTGCATATAAAATTACATATCCCCTAATTAGATTTAGACCCACTGTAGACATTTTTATATTCATATTACAACCTGTTATAGTAGATGTTCAAAAGATGAGCTCAATATGAGTTCGCAGAAAATAATTTAACTATTCTGTGAACTCATAAATAAAACAGGCAATATCTGTCCTATATCCGCAGGAATATTCTTTTAAAATCAAAAGTTAATATTTTTCACATAATTTAGACAGTTAATTTTTAAATATATGGATGCAGAAATAATGTATTTTTAATACATTGGTTTTCATTGCTTTTGGCCGTTATAAAATAAATATATTTTGTAAAAGTGTGATAAATTTCAAGGGCCGAAAAAAATGTTCAAGACTGGCCTTGGGTTTGGCACTCCTGATCAAAAACGTACCATCGTTGGAGGGATATTGGCACTACGACAGTACCGTGCGTGCAAAATAAATAAGCAGATGAAACTACGAACAGTTTGACATTATTGAGGCATTATGGTAGCGTTAGCCTCCATATACCTCTATCTTGATGGCTCCTTTGGAGGTAAATGATAAGAGAAATGACTTGCTCAGTAAATGAAGTAAAAAAAAAGGAATTAAAATAGGGAGAATAAAATATCTATTTATTTATTTATTTGGTATGTTCAGAGAATTTGGATTGTTAGGAGTGTTACTATAAAAAATTTGTGGCTAATTTGTGAGATAAAATTTTTAACGGTAGTAATATCCAAAGCTGCCAAATTTCATAATTTCGCATGTACCATTTTGTG
Source organism: Caerostris extrusa (assembly GCA_021605095.1). NCBI lineage: Eukaryota > Metazoa > Arthropoda > Arachnida > Araneae > Araneidae > Caerostris > Caerostris extrusa. The sequence goes on from BPLR01006568.1 coordinate 173,174, forward strand.
CAGCAGATGAAACAAAATCTGAAATGATACTTTATCTGTTGCCAATGAGCATATTGTGATAAAAAATTCCTGCTGGAAAAAGGAAGAGGCTTCAAGTAAAAAAGACCAACCATTTATTGCTCTCGTTCACTTGAAGTATACTTTACCAAAATTTTCTGTGGGAGATATGGCCCACCGAAAACAATCAGAATCATTCAAGTGATAAAAGAAATTTCCGTCAATTTTCTTTCTCTATGGCATGGAATGTTTTTCTCTCATGTATCGACGTTTGTTGTTGTTTGCCTACGGACACTGTCTTTGATTCTCGTTCAATGAAAGATATCATTGTGGTCAGTTGAATGGTTTTCTCAATCTCCGTCCACTGGTTTTAGAAGGTGTTTGCAGAACACAACAACATCAGACAAGTAGTAGAGATTGAGCGCTCCTTTATTTTTATAAAGGCAATGATTTCTTTCAGATAATATAAACCACGTATGTACTATAAACGATGTAACACATTTTGAAATGATTACAAGGATTTTCATTTTTATGTAAAAATTATCATCAAGTGGCAATGTTTATCTGGAGTCATCTATTATTAGATAAATACAATTTAAATCTAAAAGAAACTAAAATTAAATTACACACAAATTGGAATTTAATTACTGGTCTTAATATTTGGAAAAACTGTATTAACATCCAAGTTCCTCCACTACAGCAGTTCAAAAATTACTTTTGAATTAAGGAATAAATATATGATTTTATTAACGATTAAAAATTTGAGGAACTAAAGATATATAGGGAAAGTGTGAACTAATAAGAAGGAATTTAATAAAACATTGATACCTGGTAAAATTGCTCATCGGATTACATCGATCTCTTCATTATTTATATCACAGAGTTATTTCACAAGAGTGATTTTGCCCTTCATGGCGTTCGAAGAAATGATCAGTAGGCCTCTAGACTCACACCTGAGAGGGAGTACGAAGGAAACCACGCGCCAGAATTTCACCGGATTACCTCGATCTTCATTATGACATATTTAACTTATTTTATAGAAGGACTAAATGACTTGACTCCCACCGGAAGAGGAATTATATTTTGACGCATTCTGCGCTTAGCTGGATATCGTGCTATCGGTTTTGAGAAGTGGTATCCTTCCATGAATCTTAACTATCTGTCATCAAATGTGTTAAGCATTTTCTGTCTGTAATTGTATGTGTGTGGTGTTTATGCATATGTAGTGCAGCCCTGCGCATACCGACTCTTACACAGGGAAGAAGTATATTTCGATCATCCTGCACGTAGCTGATTATCGGGTTTTCGGCCTTGAAGTGGAGTTCTTACACGAATCTATAATAATACGTCTTTAAATGTGTTAAATATTGTATGCATGTAATTGTATGTGTGTGGTGTTTATGCATGTGTAAATAAAGCTTTGAGTTTTCCAACCTGTGCCACAAGTATCCCGTTAGCTGCATACTAGCAGCTCGCTGTCAGGATGAAATACTATTATTATATTTTTATTACAATTAATAATACATACAGGCCCTGGCCTCTCCACAACAGTATTAATACCAAAGCAAAGAGCGTCCGACGTGTTTGATCGACGCTCCTAGCGCTCACCTCGTGGTCTCAAGATCTCACCAACTCCTACCACACTGACCACAGTTAAGGTCACAGTTCCAGTTATAACCCGACTCCCGCGGTTATAAAAAAACCTGACAATCCTCAACCCATTCACATCCAGTTACAATATTGCCCAATTGCACACTACAATACACTGATTATTTGGTAAAACATAAAAAGCTATAAAGAAAAAATATTTTTGATTCTCTTTAGAGCAGGTAATGATATCATAATAAAGATATTTGAAATGTATGAAAGCACAATAAGAAATGACTTCATTTTAATAACCAACAGAATATATATATATTTATTTAAATTTTCATGTTAACAGAGTATACAGAGAATAGCATGACATTTACTTAAGACTGAAGAAGGTTTTCTGAAAGAATAATAATATTAAGCGTCATGTTAAATTAAAAATTAATTTGCCTCAAATGGAATT